>KN882383.1:45184-64332 GCA_000934455.1 Apostichopus parvimensis
ATCATGTTACAAAGTATTCTTTGAGCTGTTGTAAGTCTGAATCAAAAGGAAGGAATAAACCAATGTGAACATGTGAACTATAGAAACATAGAGATTACGTTGATCCAAGAATTATTCTCCATGAAATGGGAGGAATGCTAAAAGGGAATCATTCTTGTAAGAAAATCCAACTGAAAATAAACGCTCTATGCAATCATAAAAGAGCTTTACATGCTGCTTGATCCTTTCTATGGATTAAAACTTAACGACATTAGATCGAAAGAAAGTGAATAATACAAAAGTGGCCCACCTCTCTTTAATCTTTCAATCGCATGAACTACGATAGACAGAGGCTCACTAGTAGGGGATTCTCCCTAGCAGGGATTCTCCCCTTGTGCGAATGAGTGAGGGGTAAACTAATGTACGTAACAATGGTATTATGAACTGGTATTACCATTGGGAAACAAGCAAATGTGTCACGCTCACTCCAATGCATGATAAGCAATTATTGGCTTGTTATCACTTGCATCGTACTATTGTTCCAAATAAGTTGACAAAGAAATTGAGAATTCTTGTAGCTAAGATTACAATTGAAAATTTAACAGATATTAGTATACTTTGCATATGTAAGACATGATCCCGCCAGAAAGAATTCAAATCACCGAAATATTTATCCTAACACACCGACACACTCAGACAACACACGCACACAAATTATTTGTAACGAATTTAATGGGTTTTTTCATTTATTGTTTGAATGGGTAAATCTTTGATAATATTACCGTCTCGTTTCAATCTGCCCGACGTTTCACTGAGTGACGTCACGCATTAAATTGTTATCAGATACCTTATTTTTTGAGTAACCTTTCAATGTGTTTCTGTCAGGATGTTTCGAACTCAACGCCAAAAAAAATGCAGTTTTCACATTACCACGTGTGATTCAACAATTTGATAGAAATTTTACCAGAAAATTTCGCTTTCTGTCCAAGCCGACATAATTGTAGATAAACAAACTTTTATAATCAGAAAATCCGTTTTCATATCTGGGCTTAATTTGACATAATTTCGTTACGTAACTAACCTGGCTGTACATTTCGAAGCAGTTATAGATAGATCATCTATAAAGGAGGTCGAGTCATCTCCAAGTTATTTGCTAAAAAACATCTCAATAACATACCGAACGTTTTTGAATACCAGTTGGGAGAGGTGAGGTTGGCAGACGTTCTCTAATACCTTCTCACCCCCCCCCTCCACCCCCTTCCCCTTCCCGTTTCCTCTCTCCACTCTCTCCACCCCTCTCTCTCTCTCTCTGTACAACTATTAATGTCAGTAGGAAAAAAGTATGTTTTAAATGTGAACTAACGGAAATATGGTTGTTGGTTGGTTGCTTTCTCTGAGATATAATGACAGCTTGTATCATTCTGGCCATTTCTTCTGCTCAGAAAATAGCTCGTTTCCAAAATCAGACATGGATACATGTACTTAGTACCACCCTAGGGAACTGGTCATGACTTCAATACTTTCGCAGAGTTGAAAAAACCCAGCAAATTGTATATCAGCAGCTGATATACTCAGTCCTTACGTACTTATGTCAACATGTTTATATATAGGACATATCATAACCTCGTGTTAATACACAACTGACGAAAGCGTAGGCAGTAAAAAGCAAATGGTGTGTGTGTTTGGTATTTTATATATAGCAGATTCCCGCGCATCATATTTCCATACGATAGTAATATACTATGGAATTGCGGAGTAAATTTCAGCATGGGTTACATATGGGGTCGAACATTACTTACGGGCAGTGGCGGACTGGCCACACGGGCATTTGGGCAATGCCCGGTGGCCCGGTGGGCTAGGGAGCCTGGTAAAAATTACAGCCCATTTTCACAGTAGTTAATAGAATACAGACGGGTTGTGTAGAAATATATTTTAACTGTGGGAATCAGCTCATGAAATCACCATGTTAGTTTGTCTGTTAGTTCGTAACAAAAGAACGTGCTATTAGCAACCCGTCCGTTCTAATGGATTTTATTTAGGTTTTTTTTCAATATTTTTCACGCATGTTGTCACAAAATGCTTGAAAAACTAAATAAAATCCAGTCTAAAACATATATTTTTCGTGTGCGCAAGTGTTGCGCTTCTAGAAAATTATTTTTGGGTCATTTTTAAAGGATTATTGTAACCTACAAACTTGAGCACTATAGCACCATTTTGCATCTTAACTTCAAAAAACTTTCAATTAGACCAGACGGCGATCACTATGTAAGTAGCATATCAATGAATAATGGGCCGGTCTATAGGTGGAAAATGCCCGGGCCGGTTTTAAGACCCAGTCCGACCCTGTCTCTGCGTGTGTGTAATTCTCTTACCAATTTTAAAACTGCTTTGGAAACATATCATTTTAGACTCGCTTTTACTGTGTAATTGACTGTGATTTAATTTGTAATATGCATACTACGCTGGAACTATTTCATTAATTCTTAGCATTTAAAAAAAAAAAAATTTTTACTACGTTTATAGGGTTCTATTTTTTTCGCTGAGTATTGGGTGTTTATTACTATAGTAAGCCTAAAACAGATATATCTGTTTTAGGCTTTTACAATATTTGTCTTATTGTACTATAGTTTCTCATACTTATATTTATATTTAATTATTGACTATGTTTTAATCTTTTGAGAATTCTTTGTTTAAAGCTATTTGACTATTTACGTGATTCTGAATTTGTTTTGGACTACATGCGTTTAGGGCTTTATTATTATCGTTTAGTACGGGTGTTTTTTATATTGTTCCTTTAGGCTTTTACATTTTGTGCCTTATTGGTTCTATATATTTAATATTTAGGTTTTTGTTACTATTTGTTTTTAGGTTTTACATTTTTAAAGCGCTTTGAGCAGCTTTGCTGATTATGGGCTATATAAATATTACTTATTACTTAACGTTCAACTTGATAATGAAACCTCCCGTATGTGTTTCCGCAGGAAATTTAATGTACAAAAAAGAAGGACAATGCAAGGCAAATTGGAAAGATAAATCTTGCAAAGTCCAACTATTTATTTCTAACGTTGTCCTCTGATACCTGTTTCCTATTTGTATCCGTAATAATACATGATGCAAGTCATACATCGATGTTAAAATTCGCCTTTAGGCTACTGATTGTATTTAGTTTCAGTTTATTTTACTCAATTCATCATTCTCCGAGGTAAAAGAGCTGGTATAGATGAAAAACACAAAACAAATATAACAAAGGAAACAATTGAATTATTCTACATAAGAAAAGGAAGGAAGAAGAAGAAAAGCAAAACAGTTGTAACCCACAACGTTTTACTTACACCCCACTGAGTAAGGGCTAACTTCATCATGGAATGAAAACGTGACGTCATACGGTTTCACTTTTTGCTGTCTGTAAAAGGAGCGAGTGTCCTTTCTTCGTTTGTTTACAATCTTGGATTGGACTCTGGCGAACATCTGTGCCTAGGCGCCCAGCTAGACACAATTTACAACTCTGCAGTCATCTACGATACAATTACCAGTAAGTCTCACTTGTCGAAAATAGCTCTTTAAAACCCCTTTATCGGAAGGTGAAGAGGATAGCTTTAAAATTTTTGTTCGCATCGACGGAGATGGCTGGATTTGTTGATTTGGATGGGGACACCAACTTATTGTTATGTTACACTTTTTGTAACGTTAGGCTTAGTTCCACGACATTCATATGTTTGGTTGGTTGTACAATCACACGCGTTAAGGCCTGCGTTGACTTGCTATATTACTAGGGACTATATAGTGTATACCAAGGCCAAGCCAACGTACATCCCGTGGGCCCAAAAAAATTCTGCATGGTTAATCTTTGCTCTATAATTCCTGTATGTTAGTGAAGTATCTTATGAAAGTGCTGCAAATTTAAATATGAATATCTCCATGTTTAATGGTATCAATGTTAGCTGGTTTTTTTCTTCTAAATGTTATGTTATGGATCAAAACTTGCAATGAAAATGTGGAATACAACTTGACAATTAAACATAGCAATTACAGTGTCTACCAAGGTATGCCACACAGTCTTGATTCTTGGCGGGCTCCAAGAAAGGAAAATCCTTTTCAAACCCTCCCAACTTCAGCACACAACAGATAGAAAAATTCACAAACAACAGAAATAAACTAACAGCCCTGCACATTAATTTACAACTCCAAAAGCCAAAAAACTATGTAGTTCCTCATCATCGTGGTTGTCCAAGTTTGCCTTGAAGTTATCCAATGGAGTTGCAGAGACAACAAACTCAGGGAGAAAGTTTCATGTAGGCCTACTAACTAGTTGGTAAGAAAAATAGTCGAGACGTGTATTTGATTTGCAATGCTTTATGGCAATCTTGTAGCTATGCCCTCTGGTTTTGGCAGACTGATCCAAGGTAAACAATTTGCTACACTCAATATCTTCCAAACCATAGACAATCATATAAGTTTGAATTACAGTAGATCACCTCTCTTTCTGTTGCATGCTAATGTAGGTAACTTGAGTGCAGGCAATCTGTCACAAAAATCATAGTTATCCAGACCAGGCACAAATTGTGTAGCTCTGTGTTGAACACTCTCAATACTGTTTATGTCCTTTCTTAGATGTGGGAACCAAATAAAATTACCATATTCCAGATGTTGCCTCACAAGTGCTTTGTATTATAAGGTAATAACCAAAGTAGCATTTACAGTTTGAAAGGACAACGTAATCAAACCAAGCATGCTGTTTGTTTTGTTAACCTTGGTAGAGATGTGCTTGCTAAAATTTTAGGAATCCTGGAATAGCACCCCAGGTCTTTCTCTTCACTTCCGCTATGCAATAGATGGTATTTAGTGTCATTATCACCATTGAAGAAATAATGATGTTTTAGTATTATTCCTTCCAAAATGCATAACATTTAATTTACAAATGTTAAAGGAAAGTTGCCACACTTGAGACCACTGTTGCAAGTTGTAAACATCACGTTGCAGGACTGCTTTATCATTGTCTAGGCTGACTGTAGAATAAATTTTTGTATCATCAGCAAACAATATTCTGCACAACTTCTGGTAGGTCATTGATATAGATCAAGAACAACACTGTACCCAAAACACTCCCTTGTGGAACTCCATGCACTAACAACTTCACTCCTTTCCGAAAACTCGCTATTAATCTGTACCCTCTGTCTTCGATCAGTAAGAAAACTCTCGATCCAGTTACATACCGTACGTTACCTTTGATACCATATGCTGAGAGTTTATATGTCAAAGTCTTCTATTGTATGAGGAAAAGAGTCAAAGGCCTTATCAAAGTCCAGGTACACAGTATCAAAGGATAGTCGATCATCAATATACTGAGACCAGTCATTTAAAACATCCAGTAGTTGTAAGGCACAAGATCTTCCCACTCTAAAGCCAAATTGACAATTTGACAGTAAATTGTTTCCATTTAGATGGGAAATTAGTTAATGCCTACTAATACGTTCAGTACATTAGCCCACAACAGGGGTTAAGCTAACTAGTCGATAGTTACGTGGCTCAGATTTCTTTCCCTATTTAAATAAGGGAACTACTGCAGCATCTTTCCATGCTTTAGGAAGTCTTCCTATGCTTATAATTGAATGAAAAATTCTTGTTAGTGGATCAACAAAAACGCTTGACATTTCCTTTAGAAGGCGTGGTGGATGAATATTTTCTGGACCTGGTGATTCCTTTGCTTACAACATCCTCAGTAATAGCAATGTGGCTTAAAGTCTCAATAAATCACCTATCAGCCAGCAATGGAACCTCACCCTGTTTTTCCTTGGTGAACACGCTGGTAAAAAAAAGCAGACTTGGTGGTAGAACCATCAGGCAAAATGAGATCACTTACAGATGTAGTAACTTTAGATTTGCTTCTTACATATTTCCAAAAGTGATTTGGGTCAGTCTTTATTTTGGTGGCAACTACAGTAAGCCCTCATAAGACCTATTGGTGTCTTCAGCGCACAGAGATTTTTTTTACAAGCAATTTTAAAAAGTTCAAAATCTTTAATTTGCCTAAATACTTGTCATTTTGCCAAGCATGTTGTTTGCTCTTAACACTCTTTAGAGTTTCAGCAGTCATCCAAGTAGGCTTTGGATTATGGCTTGGATAATAGACAGACGTTGGAACATAGCTTTTAACATTAGAATGATATTTCACAGCAAATTCATCCCACATTGCATCAAGATTCTTTCCAAGGAACCTATCATCCCATTTGATATTATTTCATTCCTCTGAGAATTTAGCAAAATCACACTTATCGTACCTCCAAGATTCTTTCTTTACAGCATTATTGGAAACACTTTGTAAAATATCAAAAACAACAACACCATGGTTGCTTTTGCCAATTGGTGAAAGACTATCCACCTGCTGCACATCCTCTTCTTCCTTTGAAAAAATTAAATCCTAAAGGTGAGGTTCATCGCCACTTCGGAATCTCGATGGCTGATTTACTTGTTGACAGAGATAGTTGTTGTGAAGAAATTCCAGAAAAATGTTTTCCATATGCAACTTTGAGTGAGATGTCACCCAAGAAAACCAATCAATATTTGAATAGTTGAAATCACCAACAACAGCACTAGCGCCAGATTCCACAGCTGTTTGTATCATTTTATTCAAATTTAATGTCACATGCTCTTCTGCGGACGGACTACTGTAGACACACCCTAACAAGGTAGTGTTATCGTTGGAGCCAATAGTACACCAAGATGCAGCACTATAAAAACTAACTCAGTGTTAGCAACTGCTTTGATTACATTTTTAACGTAAATACAAACACCTCTGCCATCATTACCTTCAAGAAACTGTCGATAGCCAATTAGATTGAACTCTGATGAATTTGTGTAAACTTGACAATAATTCCTATCCTTTGGCAATACTTCTGTAATACCAATAAGGTCAGTCCGATGCTGGGTATAAATTACCTGTCGAAGCTCATCAGTCTTGTTCAATAATAAGTCTGCATTTGTATAAATACAATTACATTTTGAGTTGGTTGCGCTGTGGCCCTCTTCATCAGTGTTCACACTATTTACACTATATACAATATTTACATTAGCAAAACTAAACTTAACATAATACTCTGATGATGCATTTTATTAAAACGTTTCGAATAACTACCTGTATTTCCTCAAAGGCCCTTGTAATACTTCAAGTTGACTTAACACCGATATTAATTCCTACAGTAGACCTCAGATTGTGCTGAGTAGGAATACCGTAGTAATACTAGTTTATGATTGGTGTTATCTCCAGAAATATGTACCCTTATAATGATGTGTTAGTCAACACAACAAAAAACATTTATTGCCTGGTCACTCCTCTGAGGCAGCATACTGTGTACACTACAGTATATTAAGGAGCTAATTTGTTAACTGTTATCTAAATATCATTCTAAAAAGATGAAATAAGTATAGCTGCTGCATATACACAAAATAGGAAATTATGTGTGTTTGAACAGTAAGGCTAATGATTGGGACCAATATTGCTCACAGTCCTAACTGTTTTCTTTGGAATGCTTTTTCCAACCTGTAAACAAGAAAAAGTTGTTTTTTATGTGATATATGTTTTATCAACAATCGACAAATCGGACATGGGAAATTCTCTGGACTACTCTGCCTATCATGATTCAAAAAGGTTGGACCTGGCCATTTTCCATTACTATATTCCCACTGAAATTATGATTATTTCTTGTAAGAGGTACAATCTGAAATGAGAAAATTGGTGCTATATATGCCTTCAGTGCATCCCATTGAAACAATCTCATATCTGTGCCACCAATCATCTGTAATATTCATTTTAGTCTATTTGCTTTGCTCAAGTTAAAAATTGTTCTTTCTTTTCTTGATCAGGTTTCTCATTTTCATCTGTCAAACAATACAGAAGCCCTGCTTCAGAAGTCCACACAGAAATCAAAATGATATGGGGTAAATGTTTTCATAATTACTGTACAATGGTGGAAGTAAAAACCCTGAAATATGTGCCATATTTATATACTGTATGTAAATAACTGCAGGAGTGGCAGTCTGTAACCATTTTACATCGTAACTTCAAAGTGAAGGTTTTGCAAGAATAGAAATCAAAGAAATATATAATCTGATTGGAAATTATGATATTGTAATAAGGAATGATCTGGGTGTCATTGGACTAATATCTTCAGACCCTTTCTAGGGTTCTGTGTGCTTAATTACTGCATATATGTGTGTGACATGGAGAGATTCAGAGATTGCCTCAGTCAATGTACTGAGGGAGGGAGGTCAACACAAATCACCATTTGTGATGACCTCCCTCCCTCAGCCAGAAGCTTAGCTTGAATTAGTAACAAGTGTTCAAACTAATTGCCATCAAATTTGCTCTTCTTTTAAAAAGTACCTACAGTACAGCTGCTGTTTCCATTATTTTTGATTTCATAATGAAACTCTTATAGTAAGATGTTGAATCCATTCACTGCTGGTTGTATGCATGTTTCCTATGCTTCCCGGTCTAATACCTTCTCATTTTAACATACTGTATATTTATCATTGAAGACTTTCATAATGGATCGCTGCATGCTATTTTCTGCAAAACAAGCAAAAACAAATAATTACTAGAACTTTTAATTCTTCTTTCGTTCTATTTCATCAGGTAAAGTCCTTCATCCAGGGGAATCACTCACAGAAGTGGTTGACAGTGAAATTCATCTCTCAATGGCTTCCTTAGAATGCAGACCAAGGCTAGCAACTAGTAATTTATAATACTTTCTTAATTGTTTAAATGTCGCATTGAAAAGCAAATCTTACTTCATTTTTAGTGGTAAGAGACCCAGATACGCAAGAGCCATTAAACCAAAGGCTTCTATTGTTCAGGGTCTTTATTATTCTATTGAATAACCCTCCTGGCAAAAACTCTTTGCGTTCTCTAAACTATATATGTATGTGGTCTATGTGCCACACGTATGGAATGCCAAAACTGACAAAAAATGCAGGAAAAAAATTATGTCATCCTAATTCATTGTGTGAATACTAAGTTATCGCCACATAATGACCAAGAACAATTCAAGTCTTTGTGTGGCAATATTAGCACCTCCACACTATGACCAAGAACATTTTATATATCATGCGATCCTAACACTGTCACATAATGACCGCCAATTTGAGTAGTTCTTGATGAATACATGTTGACAATATGTCGTACCTAGTCACTTGAACATTTTCTGTAGCCGGTATGTAATATTGTAATGAGCAGCACACAGGTTGTTGGGTGTGGTTGTTATTGCACAGTAGCCGGTGTGTAATATTGTAATGAGCAGCACACAGGTTGGTGGTTGTTATTGCACAGAAGCCGGTGTGTAATATTGTAATGAGCAGCACACAGGTTGTTGGGTGTGGTTGTTATTGCACAGTAGCCGGTGTGTAATATTGTAATGAGCAGCACACAGGTTGGTGGGTGTGGTTGTTATTGCACAGTAGCCGGTTTGTAATATTGTAATGAGCAGCACACAGGTTGTTGGGTGTGGTTGTTATTGCACAGTAGCCGGTTTGTAATATTGTAATGAGCAGCACACAGGTTGTTGGGTGTGGTTGTTATTGCACAGTAGCCGGTGTGTAATATTGTAATGAGCAGCACACAGGTTGTTGGGTGTGGTTGTTATTGCACAGTAGCCGGTGTGTAATATTGTAATGAGCAGCACACAGGTTGTTGGGTGTGGTTGTTATTGCACAGTAGCCGGTATGTAATAATATTGTAATGAGCAGCACAATCTCCTTCCCTCAACACTACCACTGACGGAATTGTGATTTGTTCTGTTGGATGTAGTTTGTTTCTGACTGTATCAAATCTCTTTATAGTTTATAGACTGTTTGCAGAGGAAGTTTTGAGTTGCAGACTATCAAGCATCATTTGAGACTATCATCTTGATTAATTCTTATACTTGTTTTATTCTTGCAGAGAAAGACCTGACTGCCCATGTTATTCTCAGGACTCATACTGGCGAGTATCTGCTCTGCTCTTTGGGATATGGACCAACACCGCAGCAGAATTTAGACCTGGTCCTTCAACCGCAGGACGAAATCACGTTTAGTGTGGAGGGATCAGGTACGGTCAAGCAGCTATGGTTTTGATAGTAGTCTGAAATGGGGATTAAATATGTTTTAATAGGTTCAGATGACATGTCAAAGAATCTTTCACTATTGACCTGGAATTTTAGTAGTTTAGCTAAGAGTTTCCAGGCAAATTCTTTGGGAGGTTCTGACCCTCCACATGATTCAGTGTTTTGGTTACAAAGTGAAATCTCTCATTAAGGAATGTATGGTTTGAGACTGGCAGTTAAGTGATTCTTGAAATTTGTGTGACCATTATTTGACTTTATAGCATATTTGTATACCAAGTGGTATGGTCCAGTGGATGAAGGCGATGGCTTAAGAAGCATGGACGAAAGTAATTTGGGGTTTTTTCATCAAAGAGAAATCCACAGTCTTCCCTTCTCAAATAGTCATGCAAATTGTATAAGATCCAAAATGACCCAAAAAGCGTAAATTAGGTAGGCATCTGATGTGAAGTGAGAGTAATATAAAGCCATTCAGCTTCTAGAATAACTGTCTTCCAGCATCGATTGTATTGGGTTAGTGATTATTGTAATGATGATGTGACATGTCTTGTACACCGTAAATCATTGTATGTTTAATACTGTTTTCACATGTTTAGCAAATTCATAACTGGTAACAAAATTGACACTATTCTGATTGGAATTTCTTAAGTTTTACTTCCAGTGTGAATTTGAAATTTGGTTAAAGCAGTAATGTTTTGAATATATTGTTTGTAGATTTGGAAATTACGTTGAGTGAAAATGATTCTAATGGTCTTGGCACCGATACCACAAAATTGAAAGATATGCCTTTTTTTAATTTAAATTACCTTCTCAATCATAGGAATTGTGTACCTGACAGGTTACACCATACCAACCACAGAACCAGTAAGTTACTATGGTGATACTGGATTTGATGAAGAAGCTATTGAAGACTGTGGAGAAGTCCCTCAAGAGCAGGATGATTTCCAGCAAGAGTGGGAAGTAGCTGCTTCAGGTTTGCTGGTTACTCTATCTTTGGAAACTAACATTTAAAGGGACTATATGATGATGCCTCAAGTGCTAGATAGAGTACTCAACACTAGCAGTTTGATATAATTATAGCTTTGAGAGAATCTTGTGTTCCAAATGTTGTTTATATTATCATAATCAGAGTCAGGCAGTCCTTGCGATGAATTTGGTACCATGAAGATATACTTCATTTTATCGCTCCTGTATGAATTTACTGAGGAGTACTCATGGTAGTCCCAAGTCTTAGGCACATATCTGAGGATATAGTTATTTCTAACACAGACTGGGGCTACATTCTATTAAAATTACTGGTTTATCACACAAAGTGTTACATGATTTAAAAAAAACAAAAAAACAATTCTGCTAGTGCCTGTTTTGGGATGACCTACCATCTTCCTCTCATCAGTGTTGAACTTATCTGCTACAATACCAAGTCCTCTAGATTTTATAAGTTCCAGTTTACATGAACAACTTGCACAGAATGACAAATGTCTCTTCAGTATTCTGCCTTGATGATATCATTAAATTAAATACAAAGGTTTCACTGTATTCAAGAAAATATTCCAACTCGATTCCTTTCTTTGGCAACGGATGCACTAAACTGACATTAATATTCAGTAATGTTGAGTTTGCCAGAGGCTATTGTTGTCTATTACTGGAAAGTACTACCTATTAACATGTTACTTTATGAAGGCTCGACAATTTTAATATTTATATTTTTGTTCAGAAGGAACAGATGTCACTGTGAAGTCAGAAGCACATAAAGAAGATGTTCCACAAACTTGTGACCAAGGTACTTACTTTTACTGCTTTAAACATTAAATCAGGTCAGTTTTAAGATCATACAAATACTTGTCAAAAGCTCACAAGTCTTCAACTGAGTCTTAAATTCAACTTGCTGTCTACTACAAAACTTTTGCAGTATTTTACCGAAACTTTACTCTGATCTTTATTTCTAAATTTTTCAAACAATTGTGGTATGGGATTTATTTTAAAATGTACTTTCTGTTAGTTGTACTGTTATGCTCTCAGAGACTTGCCACATAAAACAAAATAAGGAAAATGAAAGGGATATCAAAATAGAAACAAAGAATAACAAATAAATGGGACATTCTAGATAGGGGTTGTTGACCTCCTTAAAGCGGACTTGTTTGTTAATACTTTGTAACGATCAGACTGAGCAGACAGACTGACTGATCAGACTGACTGACTGAGTGACAGACTGACTGATCAGACTGACTGACTGATCAGACTGACTGAGTGACAGACTGACTGACTGATCAGACAGACTGATCTGAATGACTGATCAGACTGACTGAGTGACAGACTGACTGACTGATCAGACTGACTGAGTGACTGACTGACTGATCATACTGACTGACTGAGTGACAGACTGATCAGACTGACTGATCAGACTGACTGATCAGACTGACTGACTGACTGATCAGACTGACTGACTGAGTGACTGACTGACTGATCAGACTGACTGACTGACTGATCAGACTGAATGAGTGACAGACTGACTGACTGACTGGTCAGACTGACTGACTGAGTGACTGATCAGACTGAGTGACTGATCAGACTGACTGACTGATCAGACTGAGTGACAGACTGACTGACTGATCAGACTGACTGAGTGACAGACTGACTGACTGACTGATCAGACTGACTGATCAGACTGACTGAGTGACAGACTGATCAGACTGACTGAGTGACTAACTGATCTGAGTGACTGACTGATCAGACTGACTGATCAGACTGACTGATCAGACTGACTGATCAGACTGACTGATCAGAGTGACTGACTGACTGTTCAGACTGAGTGACTGACTGACTGACTGATCAGATTGAGTGAAAGACTGACTGACTGACTGATCGGACTGACTGAGTGACTGATCAGACTGACTGACTGAGTGAAAGACTGACTGACTGATCAGACTGACTGAGTGACAGACTGACTGACTGATCAGACTGACTGATCAGACTGAGTGACTGACTGAGTGACAGACTGATCAGACTGACTGAGTGACTAACTGATCTGAGTGACTGACTGATCAGACTGACTGATCAGACTGACTGATCAGACTGACTGATCAGACTGACTGATCAGAGTGACTGACTGACTGTTCAGACTGAGTGACTGACTGACTGATCAGACTGACTGACTGATCAGACTGACTGACTGATCAGACTGACTGACTGATCAGACTGGCTGACTGACTGACTGACAGACTGACTTTGTAATGATCAGACTGAGCAAAGGTCATGGTAGCTGTCTGAGTTTATTCTACCAAACATCAAGATGCTATTAGGTTCACAAAATCCCATAGCAAGTTAGTTCATTGGCTTGACTGCAAATACCTAACCATAAATTAAAAGAAGAGATGTGAAAACCCTGGATTTTGATAGCTTTAAAAGCTTTCCAGTCCTTGGTGAATTAGCAATATTAGGAAATACAATCAAAGTAGTTTTCCCTGAGTTTCTTTAATATTTTGATTTCTATTGGTAGGTATGCTCTGTTCATTTCTTTGTAGTTGTTATTATATTTGCTACAATCCGATGGTACGAAGCACTTTCTTTAAAGACAAAGGCAAGACACCAGAAAGCATGACAATAATGATATTGTTATGAAATTTGCCTAAATTACAACAGAAAAAATAAGATTAGGCCTAAAATTGTTTGGTTTGCAAATGAAGTAATAAGGGATTGTCTCAACTCTGTGGGACACAAAAACACATAACAAAGAATCAGTCATGCATGAACATGCATGGTTTTTATCCATATAAATCACTTACTAGTTAGGTTAGGTTGGCATATTACATAGCTTGCTCAAAGTCACACAAGACAGCGAAATTGAAGTTTCAGGGCAAGTGAAACCCTGACCTCCTTTAAAGTATGTATAGATATGTATTTGAAGTATGTATAGATATGTATTTGAAGACTGTATAGATATGTATTTGAAGTATGTATACATAAGTTTAGATATATTTAAATATGTATTTGAAGTTTGTTTAGATATGTATGGATATTTATTTGAAGTATGTATAGATATGTATTTGAAGTATATATAGATATGTATTTGCAGTATGTTTAGATATGTCCTTAAAGTATACATAGAAATGAAGACAACCCTGATACTGCAGCTTCTTTGGTCTTCACTGCTACTAGTATATACTCACAGAATACTGCATCTGACCTAGCTAAGCGGTTATTTATTTTATACCTTTTCAATGCTTTTTTAATTGGTGTGTCTGTTTGTATGTGTGTGACATTCTGGTTGTCAAGACATATTATGCTTTCATTTACCTGTCACAGTAGGAGAAGTCCACTCTGCTCCAAGAGAGGCCAATGAGGACAGTTTAAATTATGAGAATGAACAGATGGAAAGTTCTGACAGGGTGTCATCTCACGGAGGTGAGAGAACTCTATCAACTCATTGTAAAATGTTTTGACTTGGGCATCAGCAGCTTTAGTCTGTTTCTCTTGTAAAGAGACTGGAACATTAAGTACTTGATGAAATACACATATGTGACAGATTATTTGGTTAAGCAGAAGACATTAGACATATTAATATACTTTATTTTGCCTACCTGCAAAATATACATTTTCTAATGCAAGATAAACGACAGACCATCCATATGCTATATAGCCTTTTGCTATAAGTTTGTCTTCTTACTAAAGTAGAACACTTTTGTTTTACAGAAGAGAAACAATCATTATCATTCTGTATGTTTTAATGAACTTTTCAAGAATTCTGTTTTTCCACTTCAATTTTGTTTGCTAGGCTTCTTTTTTTGCAGCTCAGTATATTGGATATACATATAGTCCATATTCATGTAAAAGAAAACATTGGCTCTGATATTTGGTTTCATGAAAGTCATTTATGGAAAATTTGTATTGACTATGACATGCATGTGAACAAATAAAAAAGATAGAGACAAAATAATATAGAAATATAACTTAGATGAAGATATCAAAATTCTCAAGATTTTAGAGAATTGAATTATGCTACTATTGTTCCTGACTCCAGAGATAATAGAATTGTTAAAATAATTTCAGGATGTCTACAATATCTCTAGTTCACAACTATAACTTTTGAAGATTTTTGAGGAATTTGGGTCTTGCTCCTTTCAATGTTGTGGAACCTGTGGTTTGGAAAATGTAAGTGTTGTACATTGGGCATGATTCAGAAGTAAATCAAAGTTAAAGTCTTTCATTTCACCAAATCTGTAAATATGCAACCAATTTTGATAAACTGATAATGCTGTATTAAAATACAAAAAATAAACAAAATGGGATGTGGCGTTTGGAGAACAGGTGGGCACTGATGGGGTGGGGATATGTTTAATGGTTAAGTATGTAACCCTGCAGATTGTAGAGCAACTTGAGGACTTGGTTGTACGGGGATATGTTTAATGGTTAAGTATGTAACCCTGCAGATTGTAGAGCAATGACATACCATTTGCACTTAAAATATTGCACCTAGCTGTTTTATGTAGCAACTATCTGAATGTATGAGCCCATGGTTTCAGTAAAGAAACTGCTTGTATGTCCAAAGATAAATTCTTGCTTAGTAGTTGCCTCATGCAGTTGTCCATCTATAACCATCAAGTGATTGTCATGTTTTTTAGCCATTCATCAGTGTGATGCTATGTTACTACCTTCTGTTTTCTTTAACATACTTACACTTCATCTCAAATGTCTTGTTTTTGTATTTGTGCTGTTGTTATTTTTTAACTTCTCTCTCACTCTGTCTATCTGAAATGTTTATTTTTCTTTCATCTGAATTGTTGTCAGTGTATATTACTGGTAATAATAATTATCCAAATCAACTGTTGTTTGGATATCACCATATGTGTTATACAACATGTATACATTTCCTTAGTTTTTCAATGATATCGTTCTTTGTTTTTCTCATTGTTAGATGAGATAACTGTGGTTCAACTTGATGATGAAGAAGATAAAGCGTTCACCGCTGTCAAATGGAGGTTAAGTGAATCTACAATGACTGGTCACCAACAGGAAGGACAGTCTCAGCAAGCAATGCAGAAATGTCTTGCATGTCCAAATCTGATACCATTCAGAGGACAATTTGAGGACAATGAAGGACAGTTGTCTTCCAATATTGTTCTTCATTGTGAGAGCTGTTTACAAAGATTACAAGGCAGTGGAGCGCACCAAACATTATCACCAAGGTATAATAAGCCAGCACAGGATCAAATGGGAGCCAACAGAAGGAAACGTCAGTCTTGGAAGTCGTCTTATTCTGTTCCGCAGAACTCACAGACTGGAAGGATGTATGGAACTGACCAACGAGGTGCTGGAAATGTCAGTTATCAACTTCCTGATGAAAGACAGCAAAGAACAAACAAAGACAAGCTTTGTAGTTACTATTGTTCGTACTGCAGCAAAGGTTTCTCTTCCTCGGCAGGTCTGAAGGTACATGAGCGAATGCACACAGGAGAGAAACCGTATAAATGTCGCTTCTGTCCAAAGGCGTTTACTCAGTGCACAAATTGGAAGAGTCATGAGAAAACACACACAGGAGAAAAGCCTCATAAATGCTCCTACTGTGAGAAAACTTTCATTCGTACAGATGCCATGAAAAGTCATGAGAGAACTCATACAGGAGAGAAACCCTATCGTTGTCAGAACTGTCCCAGAGCCTTTGGGCAGAGGTCAATGTTGAAGAAGCATGAACTCCTTCATCATTTTGATTTATGATATAAGCTATATGAACTATATGATATAAACTAGGGAACTGTGGTTAACTCATACAGAACACAGCTAGTAACTTTATGGAGACAGTGGATACAAAATACAAGGCAAAAGGTAATAAACTTGAGGACTTGGTTGTACACCTGCAAACTTGAGGACTTGGTTGTACACCTGCAAACTTGAGGACTTGGTTGTACACCTGCAAACTTGAGGACTTGGTTGTACACCTGCAAACTTGAGGACTTGGTTGTACACCTGCAAACTTGAGGACTTGGTTGTACACCTGCAAACTTGAGGACTTGGTTGTACATCTGCATGCTAAAAGTTTGAGAACTTTGTTACTAAGTCTACAGAAAACACTGACAAGATCAGTATTCAGACAGTTGACAAGAAGCTATAACATATCAAAGGCTATGATTCTTTCTTTTCATAATTACTTGAAATAATATTGTTTGAAAAAGTGAGTAATAATAAAGAATGGGTAGCAAAACATTTTGTTGGTCCGTTATCTTCCCCAAACTATTAAACTCATAGTCTTGGCAAACCAGACATACATGATGGCTGCCTGAAATTGTTATATAACCAATTTTTATTTCTCAGATGTGAAAAAGTTAGAAGTTCTTTATTAGTTAAGTCATATATATCGTTAGCCCCCTTCAGAGTTCTCCTTTCTCTGTGTTGCGACATATTCTTTGAAATTCTGGCTGTTTATGGCGAAATTTTGATTATGAGTGAATGCTGCTGACATTATGTAGTTTGAACACCTACTTATGAACTACCAATACAGACGTTTCATCCGGAAAGTCTATTGAAAAATTTGAAAGTCTGACGTTGTACGATTAAGTTTTCACCCCCCCCCCCCCAAAAAAAAAAACAAAGGAAAAAATGTTTGCGTTTCATCAAAAGTATTACTAAAAAAAAAAAAAAAAAAAGGAAAAAATGTTGGCGTTTCATCAAAAGTATTACTTTTTATGTCCCCATATTTTTCGTTTGATTTCAAATTCCCGGTCTTATACGATAAGTTCGAGCGACCATGATGTATTTGACTCGGAAATGTATAACTTGATTTCCTGACTCACTTTTTCTGGCATACTTATATAAAGAAGACAGATGAATGAATCAGCACTGCTGATGCAGCCCCCCCCCCCCCCCCATCAAATAATTTTTGTGAAAATTTGGGCAATATGCTGAGAATTTTTCGGGCACCTACTGAAAGAAAAATAATTTGGAATGTGTTTTTTAATGGTTAAACTGATATTATTATCATTATTTTCATTGTAACGACTTCCCCAAAAATGGTAATAACACGGCAAATGATTGTATGTAATTGGAATACGATATAATAACCGATGCATGCCTATATGAAATGTACATTAAGATGTTGAACGCGCGCGGAGCGCTCGAAAAAATGTTTGTTATATTTTTCGGGCAAGTCACATCCCCCTAAATCATATTGGGCTCCTACGCCTATGGTTACAAGTGTTTGGAAATGGGGCATATTGCAAATGACCGAACTGGTTGCGTGAAACCTGCCCCCCACTCGAACTCTTTGTCCCCTTACCCCCCTCAGATAATAAAGTCTGGTGATACCATTGCACCCACTTCTTCTTGTTCCTACATAATCTTAGCTTGTATTGGAGTGATCCTTTCTCAAAACTTCTCGTTTCTCCTCTCTTCATATTCTCGTAGCTATGCCTACACGCAATAACCAATTAAGACTACCTATCACACGTACACGTCCCCCGTTTCAAAATCTGTGTAAACAATAGGCTATACCAGTAATAAGTAGTCCTTTTGTCATAGGAAACCTTGAAAAGTGTGATTGTCACGATAGACTGTTTGTATAGCTTTATGTGCAGATAAAATGAAATTGTGATTAAAGTTGAGTCCTTGTCCTACGTGAGATATCCAAAATTTAAACGAATTGAAGATTACCGTGCAATGAAGTTCCTACTAAAACCTGTGTAAACAGTGGCGGCTCCAAGAGGATAGGGACATGGCCAGTGGCGGAGCTAGGGGTATTGGTCAGGAGGGGCGAGAATGGTCTGTAGGGGCGCTCTCGATACTATCTAAGCGGAGCGCCACCACAGGTTGGCGCGTAGCGTACAGAAATTTTTTGAGTAAAGATACTCCCTAGATCGCCGGAAAAGACCCTTTCCGGGCCTGGCTAATTTGCAGATAAAACGAAGAATAAATAGGTGTAATCGGCGAATTACACCAACAAAATGTGACAAATGTTAATAGGTAGATGAAAGCGCAATAAAAAAGTCAATTATCGCGAAAAAGTAAAAAGTGGTAAAGAGCTGAAAAGGGCGCCAGCAGTCAGTGGCGTCGTGCCCATTGGGGCCCGGGGGGCACGGGCCCCCCCCC
>KN882383.1:69767-93201 GCA_000934455.1 Apostichopus parvimensis
GCATCGTGGGGTCAATAATAGCATCCTTAAGACTTTGAACTGGCAAATTGTAATCATTGTTCTATACTGTATACATTTTACTAGCTAATTCTTACATTTAGCTAGCTTTTGCATTGATCAAATTAAAAACTTGCCCATCAAATTTTTACATATTTTGAAAATATATTGAGGAAAATGTGGACAATTTCTGTAGAAGTATCTTCCCTAAATATGGCACCATTTTGGTACCTATACATAAAAGAGTGGAATGCATCTGAAATTCATTTGCATGTCCTCAAATCAATACTGTCCTTTGCTTTTCATAGGTATTGGACAATTAAGTATGATTGTGAAGGTCTAGAAAAAATCATCTACGTATGTTTTTCCTTTCTCTTCATTTAACACAAACATGTGAGCTGATATGATTAAAGTAACATGAATAATGTACTAGATAATGATGATTTGACCTAACACAGGTGCAAAGTTACAGTACATCATCATTTTTATGTTCATTTTGAGATGCAAGACAAGCAGCTAGCACACTCATAATTAGGTTGACTTTCAATTCCTCTGGTAAAATAATGAAATTTCCAAAAACTGGGTCATAAAATTGACCATGCCATATGTCTTTCGACTAAGCTCGATCACATAATTGTCCCAGGACCAGACCTGGTTCTCGAAGCCTTTTCGGTGCAGTTTGCATGAAAGAGCAGACCTGCCAACCTACCTAAGTTGTAAATATGAAGAAATATAGAAATGCCAAAAAAAAAAAAAAATGTAAATTGGTATCTGAAACCTGAAGAATTTACAAATAAAATTCATGTTTTGAACACTCTAATAGCAAAAAATATGAACAACTCCATGTAAATCTGAGTTAATGTACATTTGTTTTGCTGGTTTAAGATTTTGCACATGAGATTTGCAGATCCCACAGTGTGACGATACATAAAACCGTTAACCTCATTCTCATAGTAACCCTGTGAGAGTGTCAGATATGTAAGAGTCACATATGTGTACATATATGTTCAGCATGTAAGTAGTTATAAATATTGTCATGAACAGTTTTTTACACAACAAGGGGGTTTAGAAGAAATATGGGTTTAATTTTTCATAACATAATTTTGGACACAAAAAACAGTTGAGCTGATCTAGTTATAATTCACAAACACAGAAAGGCAAAGGCTGCCCTAAAAGTTACCTCAAGTGTAAATTGTCATAAATACGTAGTTGCAACACACAGTTACAGGCTTGGGCTATAGCTGTTACATGCTGATTTACACAAGATTTGAGAACTCTTCAATGAGCAGTCTTTGCTCAGTTAGCCCATGATGACACTTGAGCTAAAAAAAATGTGTAGTGCATGCCTGTTACATTCCCTATAAAGTTTACAATTTTATTTCTGTTTCTCATGTAGCATGTCTGCCTCAACTGAAGATCGCAAAATGCTGAGATGTATAATAATTGGAGCTGGAAATAGAGGATTTAGATACAGCCAGTACGCCTTAGACTTTCCTGAAAGGCTCCAGGTACAGAAAATCAACAATTGATATATCATAGCCATTGAAGTAAAATGCTGTTTAATTACTGTACGTTCTAGTTATAGTAGTTATTAATGGCAAGATGTTCAATCTAATTAAATGCATACAGTAGCTGGAGGCGGAAAATTTGTTCTTGTTTGGGTGGCTCATTCTAAACTACTTTAGTACACCAACAATACTGTGCTTCTCGTTTAGTCGAAAGAGACAGTAATTTAGAGAAATTTTATGTCAAAGTTAGTAGATTCTCACTGACCAGAAACATGATGCGTAAAAGCTCATGAAGATACAGGTCACCGTGTTAAGTCATTCTGCAGAGTGTACCTTGAATGCGAAACAAAAACAATGGACTTTCCCACGTACTTCTGGTAAGAAAGTGAACCTTTTATTAAATTCACTCTTCCAATAAACGTGCCGCTTCAAGAGAAAGAAATGGTTGTAAGAATTGTTCACATACTTGTGACTCATTTTGGATAGCAATTCTTCAATTAAAAGTAAATTATGGTTAAAAACTGCCTTTAGATTGGCTGCAATTACAGGCCAATATAGAGGTCTTGCTGCAATTGAAATGCCTACCTTGTGAAATATGTCGGTATCTCAGATATTTCTTCATCTGTTGTTGCAATAAATCGTGTTTGCAGTAAGTTTCCAGTCACTGGATGCAATGTTAATCGAATCCACGAAATATAAGGCTTTGGGTATGTCTCAGTCTCGCTGCCATAATGTAAGGCTTTCAGAAAGTCACAACTCCACTAAAGCAGATACACAAGCAAAAGGAACACCATGGTACAAAAAAGCACCTGATAGATTCCAAAGCCTGACGTTTATTGTCGGTTTGATGACTGGGAAACGTTTACAAGAAACTTAAATTTTGGTTTCAGAAGTGTTTTTGCAACCTCCTACTACACAATTCATTGGCATTTTTAATTTAACAGTATGACATAGTGGTATCGGCATTGCGTTAGTGCTGAAGTGAACAGCTTGATCAAAAGTTTTCCTCAACTGACTCCGCACATGTGTTCACAGGGTGACCTGCAGTCACATGTACAGAGACCTAGTGATGATGTATTCATATGACTTTCTTTCTACTTTGTGAAGTAAAATCATTTAGTTTTCAATTTTCTTGTAAGTCACTTCAAAGAACATTTACTTGGTATGTGACAAGAAAGCCTAGCAGAGGGGCCATTGTTTAGAAGAAGAAACATTTCATCTCTCCATGTTTGCTATAGTAGAATGCATTTAAAGCTTTGATTTCATAATGCTTACTTTCTAGGTGGTGGCTGTTGCTGATCCAAATGAGACAGCCTTGAGAAGGATGAAGGAAGCCCATAATATTCCTGATGATAATATCCATCGAGATTGGAAAGAGATTGCAACAAAAGACAAATATGCTGATTTTGTGGTAGTTGCAACACCAGATAGACACCATAAGGTGCAGTGTGTGTAATAAATGATGCCTTATTAATAACCAGAGGCAAAGCCACAAGGGGTGGGAGGGGGTGGGGTACCTCACAGACATTTTCAGATAAACAACAGGGATGGCAAACAAGATAGAAGAAGCTATGATATGATAGTGGATAGGATACTTGTCCTGATGGATGGTACAGTGTGATCTGCTTCTCAGAATGTTTTCCTCATGAGCTACACGAAACACAGACCGAGATTTCTCTGGACAAGTTAACTCATTAAAAGTTCTGTGCATCATATCAATCATGATAGTCGTCTTATAAACACAAAACATCTTCATTTTGGTCAGTATAGAAGAAAGATACCTGCGTTTACCTAGCCACTTGTACTATTATGATGTCCCTAATATACACAGGGCCACAGCCACTGGGAGCATGGGGACATGCCTTACAATCCCTGACTTGTATAATGGAAACAAAAATATGTCTTGCACCCTCACACCACTTAGGCTGGCTATGCAACTAGCACAAGGATATATTTAGCAGGTCAGATAATATCAAGTGTACATTTGTTTCTTCACAATTAACTGTTCACAATAATATGTCTTCTTTTAGGGTGTGTCCTACTGTTTTGTATAGTTTAGTATTTATAAATCAGGTTTTATATGAATGTCTTTGTATATATCTGGGAGGCTGCAATTTAGCACTTAAATTGTCACTAATATTTTGTGTAGGTTACATTTTGGTTTCTCTTGTGATTTTGAATAGGATCCTACTGTCAGCTTTGCAAAGAAGGGTTATCACATTTTACTGGAGAAGCCAATGGCGGTGAGTATTTCAAATGACTTCATAATGAAAGGATATTTTAGTGCAACTAATAAAAATAATCTTAAGTTGGTGTTAACTGTATATAGCCAATAGGCTGCACATGTTGTATATATCTGCTATGGACTTACAGCTAATGTGTAAATTTAACAATTTGTTGTGACATCTATATATAACAATATAATATTTCTTGTGCTTATTTGAGCCAAAGACATGATTATCATATGCAACTGTCTGCTTCAACACAACAGAAGCATAAATGGGTAACACAAGACAGAATGGTTGTTGAATAGGAGAGTGTTTCGTCAACATTAGCTCAGCATAAATGTCAACTAGTTTGATACTGTGTAGCTGCTAGAAAGAATTACTTGTTGAAGTACTCCAGTCCAACCAGTTATTGGTTTTGGCATTCTCACTTTGTATCATTTTATATTAGACCCACCAGTAGAAAGATTTGTAAGGAGAAGTCATGTTATCTTTACCCATAATAGCAGGATTGTGATTCTTATTTAGTAGATCTATACATAAGATACATGTCAACTTCATCACTTTAAATAATTGAAGAAAATCTAATGTTGTGATTTTGTTTCAGATTTCTGAGGAAGATTGTAAAGAAATTGCACATGTCTGTAAACAGCACAAAGTCATGCTTGGAGTTTGCCATGTTCTACGCTACTTTCCACCAATGCGCAAAATAAAGGAAATTATCATGAGTGGAAGGATCGGTGATGTGGTGAATATACAGCACTTGGAACCTGTAAATATTCAACATTTTATATGTATTTTTTAGATACAAACATTGGTCAAATCTATGCGAAGTATGTCATGTTTGATTCCTTGCCAAAGGCAAAGGTAATCTATGCGATGGTATTGGTGTGTGTGTTTGGGTGTGTATGTGACACTTGCTCGTAAACCCTCTAACTTCAGAAGGATAACTGGGGCACATGTCATGTTTGTTATTTAGGTTTCCCTTAGGTTGAACTGGTTGGAATTGTTGTTCGTAATGGTCAAGATCATTTGAGGTTAGCATGGGTCAAAGTCTGAAAACATAATTCACAAGAAGTGGACATAACAGGAAGTTCAAACTTGGTATGTAGCTTGCAATTGGTGAGCGGACATTGTATTTTTCATGATTGTCATAGGTCATTTGAGGTCAACAGAGGGATAAAAGTGTGAAAATTATATCTCAAGGAAGGTCGCCTGTGCAGTTCTTATATTTGGCATGTGGATTCCGTGTGATTGGTTCAGGGAACCCAATTGTTTGTGATGGAGGTCAAAGGTCATTTGGGTTCAGAAAAGGGCAAAATATGAATATATAAAAAATGCTATACCTCCAAAACCAGAGCATGAAAGCAACTCATATATGCATGGTATGATAGCCTTGCTAGTGTATTGTATAGTTTGTACACAATTTGATGTAGGTCAGAGGTCACTCAGAGTCACCAGGTGTCAAAACATCAATACTATGCAAAGAGAGATTCTAATTTGCTTCAAGTCAATGGTTGTTTAAGGTTAGCAGAATTCAATCCCTAAAAACCTTGCTTCTTAGTTAGAGTGGTCAGTAATAATGCCTTTGGTTTCAGAATGAAATTTTGTGCAAAAACATGGTGTACCTAATGATATTGTTGTTATAAAATTAAGAATGAGTTGTATATTTAAGAACCCTCATTAGTAATTCCTGAAAGTTTACACCATGTCAGGGTAATCAGGTAATATTTCATTGCTCTCACTATCTTGGTATACATCCATGCTCTCATTATACTTGGTACAGGTTTAAGATGTCATTCATATCTAAGTTTAGTAAAAAGTTACTGCACAGTATCTTAAATATCTCTGAATTCTCAGGTGATTCCATAAACTTATAAGGCAAGGAATCACAAAGCCTGCTGGCTTGCTGGTTTTTTATATGCAATGGATACTATAGGTGGCTACCCATGTTCATCTATGAATCCATAAAACAATTCCTTATAGTCAGGTACACCCTTATCAAGTGTCCAAAAACACTTTGTCAGTATACCAACGAATTCATTAGCCTCTTTCTGTTAAACAACAGACATCATAATGTTCAAGGCACTTCTTCTTTTTGTGTGTGGTGAAACTGTATGTAACCATCCTTTAAGGGAGGCATAAACCCAACCATCATCTTCAGCTTGTATCACAGATTTCATTTTGATGAACAACTCCCCCAAACAGGCAAGAAACATCTTTCTCCGCTTAGATATCCAAGTTTAAAGTTTGTGTTTGGCAGCTATCATTTGTAAATCTATGATGTCATAGCGCCAGTAGGACCTGGAACAGTTAACTTTCTCTTTGTTTTTCTGGTCATATTTTCAAGGTAGAATTTGAACACTGTTGACACTGAAACCAATGCCATCATTTGGTCATGTTAAGAGATTTGATATTTTAGACATTTACTTTGTTCCTCGCTTACCTCTCTCCCCGCAACTGTAGCACTCTCATTCTACTGTGCCTAGAATG
The DNA here is from genome assembly GCA_000934455.1 of Apostichopus parvimensis. Classification (NCBI taxonomy): domain Eukaryota; kingdom Metazoa; phylum Echinodermata; class Holothuroidea; order Aspidochirotida; family Stichopodidae; genus Apostichopus; species Apostichopus parvimensis. The sequence goes on from KN882383.1 coordinate 75,991, forward strand.
AACTGGTAACCTTTGAACACTGTGCACCCACTTTGTCCGGACCTCTCCAGTCAATGCCCTTCTCATTCTACAGCCCAAAGCGTCTAGACATCCGTTTTTGAGTGTGGACTTTTGCCCATCATTATTTCGGTCGGAACTGTATTATCATTCTGTATTATCATTCTAGGCACGTACAACGAGAGGGCTAAAATAAGGGTTGTGGGGAGACAGGTAAGCTCGTCACTCGTCAATATCAAAACCAGTAAGTTTTTAAATTTCAGCATAAATTGTAAACCCCATCTCCATAGTGGAGAACCAACATTGTAATCATACAGGAAGACATAACAATCAAGTCTTCAGCCTTGTATGTGAAGGAATGTTAAATCAGTGATATCTCCCAAATTGAGTGAAATGTTAGAGCTGTTTGGGCAAGCTCTTCATGACAGTTATCTCTATGATGCAGACCAATGATGATGGTTGCGTTTGTATCTCTTATAAAAACCCACCAAATGCCCATCTTTTGTAACTGCCTCTACAATCAATTAGGATGGACAAAGTGTTTTGTTTGTGACAGTGTGGTATTTCCTTTTCCATTAGGTAGGCTTTTGGCACTTTGGTCATTCATATGTTAGAGGTAACTGGAGAAATGAAGCAGAATCGACATTTTCTTTGTTGGCAAAATGCTGTCATGATGTTGACCTTATCATGTGGTGGATGGGGAACAAAAGGTATGAATATCAAACTAGTTTTACTCGTGAATATAAACTTTGACCAATTACAGTATGCTTTTAAGAATTATTTGTGAGTACTTGAATGAGATAGCATTTACTGCTGTAGATGTTGAAAAAGAATAGTTTGGTACCATATGGAAAAGCTTGTTGATGTTGATCAATAGATCATTGGAAGTTGATGATATTGACCACTCAGAATCACTGTGTACTAAGGTGTGTCACATGGACAATTGTAGCTTAAGCTACAATAGTTGGTAGTAGATCTCTGATTTGGACCAGTATAATAATGCCGGAAGGGTTATAAATGGTGTATTATATTAGTCAGAGAATGTTAAATAATAAATGCAATTGGACATCGCTATGTGCATAACTTCCAACTAGAACAAGGCATATCAGTGTTTTTCTTTCCTTTCTCCACAGATGTGAAAAAATATCATCATTTGGATCCTTAGTTCATTTCACAAAGGAAAATAAGGTAAGAATAATATATTTGTCCAATCAAAAGAAAGCAAAACAAGACTGCAACGCTGTGAGTAGCATATAACTCCATTAAAGTACATTGGTACATTGAGCTATAGCATTGAGCTACACATTGAGCTACATATAGCATGCTTTAAATTCATCTAGGAAGCCATGTGTCAGATTTCCAGAATCCTATCTCTTTGCAGTACTGGTTATGATCAAGTGCTTAAATGGCTTATTATCTTATGACCTCAAGTGATCAATATAACACATTTGTGAATATTTGTAACTTTTTTTATGTTGTCATAATTCAGTTCTAATGTCAACTAATTCTTTTTAGCCAGCAGGAGCTGGAAGCAGATGTTTAGAATGTAATGTGGAACAGACATGTCCTTATTCAGCAAAGAAACTCTATCTTGGACAATTCAATTTGGTATGTACATAAAATTGTATCCACTCAAAATCTCACGAATATCCCCCTTCGCCACAATAAATTGTTCATATGACGAGATACCATTGACATGTTTCTTTCCATCCTATCATATAGTGTTGCATGCTATGTTATGAACAATCATCTTGATTAGACTGTAGTCCCTTCAATCAAGACTAGAGTTAAGTTGATTTTAAGTGTTTGTGAGAGGATGGTATGATAAATGTTTTTTGCAGAATTCCAATGATTTTGAATTTGCTCTTATAACAGTTGACCCAATTAAGTATGTTTTATCTTGGTATTGACCGTGGGGTCATTAGGTCATTAAAAATCTTGTGAGACATTCACTTTATAACTTGTTGATTTATTTCACAGGGGAACAAAGGTTGGCCAATTTCAGTGATATGCAATGCTGAAGAACCGACTCTAGAAAGAGTAACAAATGCATTGAAGACAGGACCATATGGAAGATGTGCTTACGAATGTGACAATGACGTTTGTGATAATCAGGTATATCAACTACAGCCAATGAAAGATATGAATTTATTCATGTTCTCATCAGGCAGAAACCACCAGTAGTAATAGATTTTCTGTTAGCTTGAATCAAGTCATTTTTATTGACCTGTTGATACTTGTGGCAAACAATGTCTCTTTCACCCAATGTACCTAAACTGATTTTATATGCAATTCATTGCTTGTTCTCTGTACATTGTAACATTAGGGAACAGCAATACCGAAATGATTTTCATTCATAAGTGTTGAAGCATATTATTTGATGTTCTGTTATCATATCTATATATAGTTGACCATGATAAGATTGTCCATTCAAATTACAGGTGGTGAACATGTCATTCTCAGGCGGTGCCACAGCAAATCTCACCATGATTGCATACACACAGAGAACTTGTCAAAGAGTTGTCAAGATATTTGGAACCAAGGTAAATAACATGACTGTGTACTAGCTGTTTATGCTTACCTTTGATTTGTTCCTTGCTGGAGGCAAAAGGAATCTATGTGATGGTAATGGTGTGTGTGTTTGGGTGTTTATATGACATTCTAACTTCAGAAGGATAACAGAGGTACATTTTCATATTTGTTAGTCAGGTTCCCCTTAGGTAGAGTTGGTTAGGGGTTGTTGTTGGTATCGGTCAAAGGTCATTTGAGGTCAGCTCTGGCTTAAGTCTGAAAACATTGTTCACACAATACCTCAAGATTAGGAAGTTGCAGGAAGTTAAAGGTTGGTGTGTAATTTGCCATTGGTGAGTATTCTATCTATCTGTAGTGTTTTTCTTGAATGTCAAAGGTCATTGAAGGTTAACAGATGGAAGAAAGTGTGAAAATCTTCTTGTTCCTTGCCAAAGGCAAAAGGTATCTATGCGATGGTGATGGAGGGTGTATGCGATGCTGCTTGTGAACAAGATATCTCAAGAAGGGTAACCATGAGGGATCTCATACTTGGCATGAGGATGCCCCATATTGAGTACAGGAATCCTATTATTTTTGTAGAGGTCAAAGGTCACGTAGGGTTATCAGAGGTCAAACTGTGAAAACGTGAACACGATATCTCAAGAAGATAAACAGTAAAGAATGTGATACTTGGCGTGTATATGCCCCATATTGACTACAAGAACCCTATTGGTTTTGGTTGAGGTTGAAAGTCATTTGGGGTCACCAGACGTCCCGCTGAAAACCTTGTAAACACGATATCTCAAGAACAGAACCTGGATGAATCTCACACTTGGTGTGCTGAGTAGCAGAACCCTATTGATTATGGTGGAGGTCAAAGGTCATTTGAGATCACCAGAGGTTAAAATAGTGAAAACCTTGTAAACACAATATATCAAGCAGGAAAACATGTCTGGATCTTATATCTGGCAGGTAATGCCCAAAATTTAATGCATGAAGCTGATTTTTGACCTTGTTAATATGAAATCAATCTGTTTGATCCCCTATTTTTAAATTATTAATGAAGACCTGTGTTGAGTACAACAACCCTATTAAAAATAGTGGAGATCAGAGGTCAAACTGTGCAATCCTTTAAACAAGATATCTCAGTCTAGGTAAAACTTTGATGACTCATACAGTTACAGTATTCAAAGTTCACAGAAAATGTTAGTCAATGCCCATGGATCTTAAGCATTCTATACCTAAGTGTAAACACAGTAAATTCACCATGGAAATGTGTCATATTGAAACCACATCTCTTAAAAATGATTTCCTATTGGCAAGGAATCACTAAGCCAATTGGCTCTCTGGTTTTGTATCTGGGAGTCATAACTTATATCTTGTCACTCATGCCATAGTGTGGTTATGTTTACAGCTGTTAGTATTGCTTAATTCTTTGTCCATGTGTATAGCTTGATGGAATGTTGGAGTCTATACAATACTTGAATCTATAATATTTATAAATTTAGATTTCGTTTCCTTTTTCCTTTGTCAATGCATCCTGCTTACACTTGAAATGAAAGTTTCAATGTTTGGTAAAGTTTCCATTATCTTAAATGAAATATCAAACAGTAGCTGATAGTGCTTATAAATTCTCTTTGATAAAGACAAGTTAAGTATGTATGTATGTATGTACGTATTTTAGATCCTCCTGCAATCAGGAACTCGCGAAGAAGCCTCATCGGCTTATCAAAGCCACAAGCTGACCGAAGTCAGTCTCTTACATTCATATTTAACGTCCATGATTATGAATTGTCAATTGTCAACAACTCTGTAACTGGAGTGACTCGAACCGGGACCTTATGATTGAAAGGCACCGGCGTTAACCACTGAGCTAACACTCCATAAAGTATCTTACTACTAAAAACTTGTGTGTACTTAAACATTCGTACTCAGAAACAGACAATATCTGTACTCAGTGAAATGTACTCCTCTACAATACTGCTATTTAGTGAGTAAAACAACAAGTACTAGAATGTAAGGTTGATCAGTCACAAGTGTATATTTTTATCATAATTGATTTCTATGCAGGGTGAAATCAAATTTGACAACCAGGCATTACAGGTTTATGATTTCCTCTCTGGAAAACAAGAGACTATAACTTTGCCATCAGCTCCTTCAGAAACCAGCCTACAAGGACATGGCGCTGCAGACTACTTTACATTCCATTCTTTTGTTGAAGCCGTCCAGGTGAGTCTCCCACTAGATCATCCCGGGATTACAGACACAAACCCAACCATCATCTATTGCGTATATGACTGAGCAGCGTAGAGTTTAACACTGGTGACACTGAAACCAATGCCATCATTAATTCATCCAGGATTTCTCAAATGTCTTCAATCCTCCAGCTGTTTAGACCATTGGTGGTTTATATTATCCTCTTCAGCAACCAAGCATACAAAGATGGATGGTGACACAAAACCTTGACTTCAGTATTATTCATATTTATTAAGGAATAAACTGACATTTCTACTAGTCTGGTTCTTCCTCCAGCTGTTTAGACCATTGGTGGTTTATATTATCCTCTTCAGCAACCAAGCATACAAAGATGGATGGTGACACAAAACCTTGACTTCAGTATAAAGTCAGGACTATTTTCTCACAGTTAACTGTACAGGTGGACGTGTAAGTCAGGACTATTTTCTCACAGTGAACTGTTCAGGTGGACGTGTGAGTCGAGGACTATTTTCTCAGTTAACTGTTCAGGTGGACGTTTAAGTCAGGACTATTTTCTCACAGTTGACTGTTCAGGTGGACATGTAAGTCAGGACTATTTTATCACAGTTGACTGTTCAGGTGGACGTGTAAGTCAGGACTATTTTCTCACAGTTAACTGTTCAGGTGGACGTGTAAGTCAGGACTATTTTCTCACAGTTAACTGTTCAGGTGGACGTGTAAGTCAGGACTATTTTTTCATAGTTAACTGTTCAGGTGGACGTGTGAGTCAGGACTATTTTCTCACAGTTAACTGTTCAGGTGGACGTGTGAGTCAGGACTATTTTCTCACAGTTAACTGTTCAGGTGGACGTTTAAGTCAGGACTATTTTTTCACAGTTAAATGTTCAGGTGGACGTGCACTACTACTGTAATTGTTGTATGGTACCTGAAGTGGTTCTTGTCATTGTTTTATGTTCTGTTTACCTCTGCAGACTAATGATCCATCTCTGATATTGAGTGGGCCAGATGACTCGCTGGCCAGTCATTTGCTGGTGTTTGCAGCTGAGAAATCCCGACGTCAAAACAGGATTGTGGATACTCTTACTGAATTACCTAGCTGGTAGGACCATCAAACAGAGTAACAGTGCTTTGGAGGTCATAACTGTTACATGCTACTTATAAATCTCTCTCATCTATTCATATTTATTAAGGAATAAACTGACATTTCTACTAGTCTGGTTCTTTACTTTATGAGAAATAAGTTTCATTAGTTCAGCTTTTGTGACTGATAAAAATCAAAATAGTGTGAAAAATCTGCATAAATCATGGCATTTATTATGTAGTCCAATCACTGACATACAACGATAAAACACAGCCAGGCAATCATTTTGGGACATATGTGATAAATTATCAATATCTGCCTGTTGTAGCAACTGTTTCCTATGGATTTTCCTTTTCTTGATTGATTACTCCCTGCAGGTTTGGTGAGATTCATGAATATATTTAGCTTGTTAAGGAAATCCCAACTGATAAATGTACTGTAACAATGTACCTGGTGCCTGCTGGTGCTCCTGTAATGGGACCTTGTATACTTTGCATTATATTAATTTAAGAATTATATAAAAGGCTAATCCTGAGAAATTCTTCACATGGTCGAACATTGATTGTCCTCAGATATCACATTTTCAGGTTATTGGTAACCATGTACTGTCTGGTCTATTATATTTAGTTGTATTACCTTCATCCTTTGAAATATGTAAAAGAATTAGCATCACAGTTTATATTTTCATTGTCTTTTCATTGCCTTTGCATCAACCTATAAAATTTACCCAACATGCTGCCGGAATATTAATATTTAAGAACAATCTTTACACATAACATCCCATGCTATAAAATAAATAAATTGAAACCATGCAATTATCTTGAATTAGCTTATTAAATTTTGTCTAATTGTTTAACATGAAAATGAATACTGCATTAGCTTGGTAACACTTGTTGCTGGGGACCAAGCCTTGAAAGAATGAGAACAGTATTCCTGTATTACACAGCCTGCATACATCAGACTTTCAAGGGGCATAAAATGTTACAGATTATGACTGCAGGCTAAATGTATGACACAACAAGTATATAACCATTTAATTCATAATTTGAGGATTTTATTGCAAATTTTTATATGAGGGGATATTGGTGTGGTGATCTAGCCTGCAGTAACAAATGAGTTACAGTACACTGACTGGTTACGTAAGCACACTGCGGTGGTATATCACTCAGTCGAGGGACTAGAACAATGGTATTCTTTGTTTATTTATCGTTTGTTTTAAGAGTAATCATATGAATCTGGGAGTCAGATATATACCTGAGGAGTAGCAGTAGTTGGAGAAAATAGATGTAGAATAATTTACTTCATGTTTTCGTATCTTTATTCATACAACTGAACTTTACAATTGGTTTTTGTGTTTTTCAATGGGTTTGGTGAATAGCTGCACCTTTTTCTCCCTATTCCCCTTGTTTTCTTGCCTCAGAAGGCTTTCAAAATCTGTCTGTGTGAAGTGGTGTAATGCAATAGATGGAAATATGATTTCTCAAGATGGGTGATGCTGACATGTGTGACACTTGACATTTGGCTTTCCTATAATTAGTACGAGTTCTAAGTATTTTTTGTGGGGGTCAAAAGTTATGTCAGGTTAGCAAATGGCAAAAGGTGAAAATCTTAAAGTTCTGTATCTCAAGAACCATAACCTGGACAAGGTTTTGTATATTTTATTGTATTTGTGCTATTTGCTGGCAACCCCACCAATCCAAGCAAGTTTAATTCAAACCTGAGATTATTTTTAATGTTACAAACATATATCTTTTTAGGTTTTTCTTTTCACCAGGTGTACAGTAATTAGCAATTGAACTGAATATTACTTATATTAAACATTTTGTCACACAAAAGCCACTTGGAAGCTACTTGTAAAAAGGTCCACTCGAATGCTAAAACCATGCCAATGATGTGAATTTAGCAATGGTCAAAACTGGAAAATATATTATGAGCAGTGTTACATGAAATATTCAGATGTGAAATGTGGCAAGGAATTACAAAGTCATTTGGCCTTCTTGGTTTCTGTTGGCTGTCAAAATGGATGTCAAACACGGAAAATGGATGTCAAACATGAGAAAGAAAGAGTGATTTCATCTTTTGTATGTATTTTCTGTTCGTAGAACACTCCAAAATGTAAAGCACTGCTGTTCCCTCACAGTCTGCTTTGAATACTTCAACATTGGATGTTAATTAACAAAGTGTTAGGCAACCATGATTAAAGAGCTGCTGGACTGTCATGCCTGATCAGGTTTTGCCAGGCAATGATAGGTTGCTTGAGGATCAATACAATTGATTGCTTCCATAAATTGAGTGAGAGATATACTACTCCCACCAAGTGATATTAGTGAATATCATATTCTATGGCATAACTTGGTCATACATACAGAGCTATCAGAAAATGTGTCACTTGCTCCTTAAGGATGCTGTTCTGTCTTCCAATCCCCCTCCCCTCCCCCACACCCTACTGTATTAAAGAAATCGATGGAATCCGTTGATCACCAAGGAATGCTTGTGAGACAGCTTAACATTCCACACTTACGAACTGCAAGAGTCGTTAAAGATTTATGGACTCTTGCAGATGATTCATTTTCATGAAAGCAGTAACTCTGTCAAACTGAGGGACCATGACATACATATGTATGGCAGCTTTGTTGGCAATTCAAAAGGTCACAGATATTGATTTCATCAACCTTACAGCATTGTAGTAATTTAAACTGCATCAGAGGGTCATCACCTTGTGTCAGCCATATGAGCTGTGAAGTAAAAACAGATACATACATTTAAAACATGAGAACAAAGTAATGAATGGTTTGAGCAAGGACACATGACTACTTTCTGACAATGAAATTACTCAAACATTAACTGTAAAATATGGAATATGGCAAGTCATACCTCTATATTATGATATTAAAATACTATACACTGTAAACTATATCTGAATAGTTGCAATCAAAACGAAAAACAAAACTAAAACGAAAACCTACTTATTGTGACCAGAGTTGGGTAACAACCTTCTCTGAGGTTACTTGCCATATTTGGAAAATTAAGACTAGAATCCAAGTAGCCAAATTCAAAGAGAATTCTTTAAACACACATTCTATGAAACATGGTACACCCATACGGCATAGAGGAAATAGTATAATGTACACACAGTAACAAGATTTCATATTTTGATTTTCAAGCAGTGTACTACAGTACCTCCCCTGTGCCATAAACTGGAATGTCCAAAAAACAACTTTAGGCTTCTTTTTGGTAAATTTAAAGCAAATATAAAACTCTGTTCCAAGTTGCTCAAATAACTCGAATAAACAGCTGATCCCTAACCCTAACAAAGGAGTCTTGTACTCATTATGGGCAAGTTGCATACCCTGGTATTTTTGTGAACATTCTTCTTCTTGAGATCATGTTTACAAAGTTTCAAGTTTTGCCATCATCTCTATTTTAAATGACCTTTGATCTCTACCAAAAACAAGACCTTTTGTGAGTCAGAACAATCAAGGATGACTGTATACACTTTGTCAAATTGACCATTCTTGCTGTAAGCAGCTTGAATGATTGACCTGTACTAAACACACAAGGTAATTAGATGCTAGGGTCTGAATTAACTTTTTTATTTCAAGGGATCTTTTGAGAAATTGAAAGGCTATTTTGTGGCTTTCGAAGGCTTACTTTTTCCCATGTGCTCTATAGTTGTAGCAAGTGTAATGTTACTAGTAGTATTACTAGCTTAGTTGTCTATAAAATCTCAGTTGGGCCATGCTCAGTCAAGGCCGGGGCAACTCCCAAAAGTTTGGAGTCTAGTACATGTAACCTGCCGACTCCAAGAAGAATCACGACTCGTTCTTCATGCAACACAATGACCAAAAATGAATTCAGAAGAAGGCCCCTAGTACTCAGGGATCATAATTGCTTTCACACTATAATAAAAAAGTGAGAGAACTTCCTGATTTAATGCATCATACTTTTCTCCATATTATATGTGTTACACAACTAACCAAATATTTCCACTGTTCATTTATCAACAATTTGTTTGCCTAGCAATTGCTCAATTGTGGAAACAACAGTACATTGTACCCTGTCATTGGACCAATATAAATGCATTTTCACTAGGGAAAGCCTACTTAGTGTGAACATGTGGAAATCCCCTGCTCTACAGACCGACAAAATTCTGTGAAATCACATGACTTTCTTACAACTGGATCCTGGATATTTTTGGCTATACCAATTCAATGAAGTTGTGACCAATAAGTCTTTTATAGCCTATAGATTAAGAATCAAATTGCCTTTCACACTTTTTTGTAACCCTTTTAGTATTAAAGTTTTAATCATGAGGTAATTTCCGAGGTGGTTAGGCTTTATTGTGTCCTTTTCTCACAATGGTTGGATAGTACTGATTTGTTGATACAGATAATTAAAAAAAAGGTTTTATATCAGCTGAGCGATACACCTTAGATCATGATCTACTTGTTGAGGGAATTTCTTACATGACATGCATGGGTAATACTTTGCAATATGTTCCATTTCTTCTGAGCGTTTAAAGATGTTTGCTGTCCTTTGATATGTGATTTTCCCCAAAAACTTTAGATACTCACTCTGGGTGTAGGTTGAGTATGGGTATGAGTTTGATTGTGTAAAACAGGGGCGTATCCAGGATTTTCTAACCCGGGGGGCGCGAATTACTATCTAAGCGGAGCGCCACCATTGGTTGGCGCGCAGCGTACAAGAAAATTTCTGGTTTTGATACCACCCAGATCACCGGAAATGGCACTTCTCGGGCTTGAAAATGACCAACCAGATGTACACTTTTTGCCTGAGAACCAAGTATTTCCCAATAGTTTTTTTCCATCCATAACCTTTTTGAAGATTTGTCACCAGTCACAAATCATGTTTGACCTCATCGCATGTCCTGTGGATCATTGCTTTTGTGGGTAATTCTACGTCGCGGCCCACAATATCCGTCAGCCTCACTTTTCAAGGTTTTAAGCCCATTATTTGTTCAGAATTTGAAAATTCACATTCTCGTGAATAAACTCACTTCAAAACATACCAATGATGTTGCACAAGATTTCATCTATGGACAACTAATAAAGAAAAACCTCCTTCAACCCCTAAAAGACCGGTCAAAGTTGCTCGAGTAGAGGGAAGTGTGATGAAGAATGTTGGACAGAAATTTTCGAAAATTCAGACACAGTTAATTTATTGGTGTACAGATATTAAAACCTCTTAAACGGCTATTATAAAACTTGGTTGAAGGAAATGAAAAAATAGCAGATATTTCCGAAACCGAACACTACACACATAGGCGTAGGAGGCGGGGGGGGGGGGGCTACAGCCCCTAATTCGCCATTACTAATGTAAATGAGAGTTTTGACATAATTGGACCTCCATGCTTTTTCTCTATCTACATAAGACATTTCGTTGTTTACATTAGCATCCCGCAGTATACTGCGCAACTTTCACGGACCGTACGGTATACGATGGCATGCGATGTAATAACCGCTGCTTCCTTATATGACATTAACATGTTGAACGCACGTGGAGCGCGCGAAAATTTTTGGTTATTTTTTTCGGGCAAGTCAGACAGTTTTGAGGCTGTTCATCCTGGAACGCCATTTTCATGCTCACTGATATGATGTGATATCTGCTGTTTGCTTTACAAATTCGAACAGGCGCGTAGCGAGGAATTTGCCAAGGGAGGAGCGAAGCCTTTAGGCAAATTATCTAAGCGTAGCGCCACCATGAGTTGGCTCGAAGCGTACAATAAAATTTTGGCCGAAAATGCCTCCCAGATCGCTGGAAATGACACTTCCCAGGCCTTGTAAGTTGCATCTAAGCACTTTCTATTTTGAAATTACTAGCAATATCATTAAAAAAAATATGCTGAAGGGGGGGCAGTCACCCCCTTCCCGAAATGCGTCATGTTCCCCGACGACACGGTCGAATTTGAGACCAGCCACAGTTGGTTTCATAGCACAATTCTACAATTGTTTGGCGTATATACACACACACGCGTTATGAAAGACCATATGTAGTATATATATAGATCATGAGTGAGAGAGGAAAAATGGAAACGTCAAAAATGGAGTTGTCGGTGTAAGGGGTAGGGTAAGGCACACGCCCCTTCCGAAATCCTTGATCCGTCACTGGCTGTAATGATGTCACTGTTCCTCTTTCTCTTCCCGGCGCTTGGCGTTTTTCTTTTACTCCCTCCTTTTCTCCTTCTTCTCTCTCTCTTTCTTTTCCCTTCCTTCCTCTCCTCCTCCTCCTCTTTTTTTCCCCCTCTTTTATCCTTTTTTCTTCTCTTTTTTTCCCTCCTCTTTTTCTTACCCGGGGGGCGCGCGCCCCCAACGCCCCCCCCCTGGATACGCGCCTGTAAAAGATCGGCTTCACCTCAAGACAGTTGTAATGGAGAGAAACCATGTAATTTTGGTGCATGATCATTTCAGTGACATACATCAGCTATTCATGGTGTATGAACTATATATTTGCCAGAATAGGCTAATCAATGGCCATGTTTTGTTTCTTTTCCGAGTTCCCTTGATGTATCATATAGCCACAACATAGGATATCTATTGACACAGTCCATGATAGTTGTACATGGCTCTATACAGAAGCCACTGCACAATATCAGACTTGGGCGATTCGATTGATGCTCTGCAAGTGGACCATAGCCTCTAATGGTGAAACAGGGATCATTTTCCCAGATGTATTTTCAATGCTGCCAGATGCTCACTATGGGAAAGCCACCTGCAAAGGATGCCTTGTATCAACAACCTGTCCCCCCCTCCCCCCCCCAACTCTTGAGATAGCAAGTTTACATGAATTTCGGTTTTTGCCTCACTTTACTATAGACTTATTGACATGCAGATATAGATTAATTGCTGCCTACAGTAAGTAACAAGCCAAAGTTCAATACACTGAAATGTTAGGTGACTTCACATACACCCTGACATACATGCTATCATGAAGGTAAAGGTACCTTTGCTTTAGATTGCCCTATGCAGTATGTATGGCATGTAAATAACCTCACTCACTTTATAGATGATGTAGCAATAAGGGCCCTATTGAAGATGTCACATCAACAAGGACTTTATACTTCATTATTTACAGTATTATAATAACAAATAATTAAATTGTGAGGTAAAACTAACACACAGTAAAGAATACCTGTGGTCCAGATATGAATTATTAAAGCACTTACATTGCTTGGGTATTCTCAGAGGCTCGTTGTCTTGTACTGTGCACTCGTGTAGTTGCCCTCTAAAATAATAACGTACTTTAAGACTTTTGTCTTCACCAATGCATGGATCATAGAATCCTGGCAAACTGGTCTGAAATGAAAATTATATTGTTAGAGAAAAATGGAAATGCATAGACATCTTAATCTTATCAAAGAGATTACTCTCAAAACAATTTATGCCTGTGGTTTGCGTTAAGGATCATTAGTGCCTCCATGAACTATTTGTTCTTAAATTCTTAGTACTGTATATATGAAATTATGTATACTTCAATTCAATTGATACTTTCTCAATTTAGATATAAACATTATTTGTCTATGTACAATCTGTTAAATTTTAAGAATTATGCACAAAAGTTCAGCTTAAATGTTCATTTTGACATTGAAGAGCAAACAATTAAAGCACAGTATTTAATTCATATACTCAATGAAGTTACAATAAATGATTGCCATATGTACAGCAACAAACATTCAACCAGATTGCAGAAATATTAACATTAAACTGATGTGTTGTTCTTAAAGTAATTTAATTATCAGGTATTTATGGATAACTTGCACGAAAGTACTGAGTCTCAACTCATATTTCCTGCAAATACATAACATAAAATAATGTATCCATGTTTTAAGAAGTAATGGAAAAATATTCAGAACTAAAGATATCACTCCCTGGTGATTAGTATAACTTAATTGCATTGACAACAAGAATATTTCTACCAGCAGTTCCTCTACCTTTGATACATCTGTGAGAAGTAGTTTAGAGTCCTTCACTTGACATTGTAGTGGTATGGTTACATCAATAACACTAATGTTATCTGGTCCATCTTCAGTGACATCTGAAACTAATTTGCCATACCAGGCCTTCTCAAGAATCAAGCCTTGCCTGGAAGTTTCAACTTCTCTGTTCCTTTGAACTACATCTTGCATAAGCCTTATCTGAAAAAGAGCATATAAGTATACCCTATTAGTGAAGGAAGATTGCATGGGCTACAGACAGTATATAAATAGAGTATGTAAGTATACCCTATCAGTGAAGGAAGATTGCATGGTCTACAGGAGGAATACATATGTAACTGTAATGGAGTAGTGTTGCTGCACTGTATCAAGTACATTACAAATTGGTGAACAATCTTGGGTGTCCTCTCTGCATGTTGCTATCATTACGTTAAATGTTGTTAATCATGTTACAATACTTTAACCATGATCTTATGATACAACAAATGTTGTTCAGTTATGATCTGATATAAGGTCAAAGGAAGGACATTCTCTTAACAGGCAATTACTCAGTTTAGGTGGGAAAAAATTTCTAGTGAATGACGACAGTGTATCATTTAACAGCGGAGCATAATCTTTTAGGCTAAAAATAAAGCAAAAAACCAAGAGGAAATCTTCAACCTTCCAATTAAATGTGTGTACATCTTCTGATCTATTGTAATCTATGCAGGAGCTTTCTTCATTTGATCTTGATTTTCAAGAAATATTTGAGTGAAGGATGGCAACCATCTAGTTGAAAACTAAAACAATTACAGCTTGAATTGAAGTTGAGTCAAGGATTTACGTCATTACTCTATATTATCAATTTGAGTATTGAGAAGGGCGGAATAAATGTCAACATGTAGGTTGATGAGGAAACCCGTTTATGGAAAATAAAGAATGGCGAAAGGCATGAACCCTTATATCAAGCATATGGACAAAACATAAGTTAAAGTTATACCATTATTTTATAAAAGGAGAAATGCTTGTAAAGAAATGTGTTTTCTCATAATGAGAAGAGAATGTTTCTAGAGAAACTATTATGCAAAAGTTATTAAAAGTAAGTGGCCAATTGAACTTTTATTCAGTTGATTATTTTTCATTGTATACTGATTACGATGGATCTGTACCAGGGTTTTGGTGAAACCACAATTTCAACTTTGATACCAGAGGCTCATATACAATGCAAGTGGAGCAGCAAGAAACTTATTCAAGCTTAGTTCAAACTTTCCATTGTTTGGTTTAGATGTAAATTGTAACCTTGCAATTATGATGCAATGATAAAAAAAAAATAGGTTGAAATACCCAGCTGCTTCTCTCAACCAGTCATGATGCCATTTCTATAAGTGATCTTATATCTCCATTTATTTCATTGAGCCCCAAGAAGCTCAAGCGTTATCACAATCAATAATATTGCCCATCACGAATGTATGAGTTTTTCAATTGATATACATTTAGATGTTATTGCAAAAGGTTCAACTACTCAATATATGATATTTGCATACGAAGTATGAGGCAACCAATTTTCCAAACAGACTGCATGTATGCCATTGATCAGTAGCTACTGAATGCATTGCACGGTTTCCCCTGATCTGTTATTGACTGCAACACCACTGAGCTAATAAATTTATGCATTGCACGGTTTTCCCTGATCTGTTCTTGACTGTAACACCACTGAGCTACTAAATTTATGCATTGGACGGTTTTCCCTGATCTGTTCTTGACTGTAACACCACTGAGCTAATCAATTTATGCATAGCACAGTTTTCCCTGATCTGTTCTTGACTGTAACACCACTGAGCTAATCAATTTATGCATAGCACAGTTTTCCCTGATCTGTTCTTGACTGCGACACCACTGAGCTAATAAATTTATGCATCGGACGGTTTTCCCTGATTTGTTCTTGACTGCGACATCACTGAGCTAATAAATTTATGCATTGCACAGTTTTCCCTGATCTGTACTTGACTGCGACATCACTGAGCTAATAAATTTATGTATTGGACGGTTTTCCTTGATCTGTACTTGACTGTAACACCACTGAGCTACTAAATTTATGCATTGGATGGTTTTCCCTGATCTGTTCTTGACTGTAACACCACTGAGCTAATAAATTTATGCATTGCACGGTTTTCCCTGATCTGTAATTGACTGTAACACCACTGAGCTAATCAATTTATGTATTGGACGGTTTTCCCTGATCTGTACTTGACTGTAACACCACTGAGCTACTAAATTTATGCATTGGATGGTTTTCCCTGATCTGTAATTGACTGCAACATCATTGAGCTACTAAATTTATGCATCAGATGGTTTTCCCTGATCTGTTATTGACTGTAACAACAATGAGCTACAGAATGGGTGCCACTGATTAATAGCTTCACACAAATGACAAGTTCCACAAACTTCTCAACCTCACTAAGGCGTATGTGCATGCGATGTGTGAAATCTGTCAATGTTATCTCATGATATCACTGTTTATACAAAGCTCCACATGTTCATTCGCTTACTGTCTATGACCTTTGATCTCATAAAAGAAAAAGAATGATTTCCACAAGGGTATTATATTGTATAGAATGTCACTTTAGGGAATGCACACTGTTACAATTTTGGAATTACATAAACAATTGGATCATGTCTATCTGAACCTGGCAAATCATGACTTTACTAGTAGATAAGGAATCTCTCAGTCACATGTAGGCTTGAGTTATCAATGTTACATTAGCACAGACCATTACAAAATTGTTCAGTCAAGTGTGTCAGTCCCTGCTTGGTTAGTGCTGAACTTGGTACCTTGTATTACTAAGGTACATTATCATCTTTTGTTTACAAGCAATGCTTGAGGTCATTTTAAAATGTCAGCAACCATATAAAGTGGTTACTGCAAGACACTTAAGGTCATAAACCTGTGTGATATGTCTAAAAATGGCTTTAGATGCTCTACAGAGATGTGTGCTTAATGCACAGATTTTTGAGTAGAGAGTTTTACAAGCCAAGGTGTCATACACACACATGCAAGCTATCACCATCCAATAGGTTAATTTTGCTATCCTAAGGAATAAAGAATGAACCTTCTATTCCCTGTACTTAGTATTGCTGCATACCAAGTATGACATCTATCCAAGTTGCCATATTCAGAAACACAATTTTCATGCTGGCTTCCTACAAAATTTGACAACCACATATGTATGAGGAATCATAACTGGAACAGTAGCAGTTATCAATAAACCAGAGCAAAGAAAAATAAACCATCTCCAATGCGGACACAACCACATATGTACGAGGAATCATAACTGGAACAGTAGCAGTTATCATTAAACCAGAGCAAAGAAAAATAAACCATCTCACCTCTGTTTCTGCTTCTTGTTTTCTTCTTTCTCTCTCAGCCGTATTACTTGCTCGTTGCTTTTCTAATTCACTAAAACAAAATATATAT
>KN882383.1:99387-109930 GCA_000934455.1 Apostichopus parvimensis
AGTATTTTATTATGACAAACCTTCTCCTTGATATATTGTGGAAGACTTTCAGAGCCAGGACAGGACCAGTGCCAGCTGAAATTGAACACTGAAAATCCAAAATAAAAATGGATAGTAAATAGAAAACAGGCTTTCAATCTTTTGATTTAAAGTTCTTCACAGCAATCTCTTTTCTATGTCAGGCCTAAATGCATGAATCATTTCCAAATGCATCTAAGTTATATTAGGTACCGACAGGATGATATGCTGGTCTGTGGAAGCACAATGACCATGTAATAAGCAAGATAGTGACACTAGCCTTGCTTAACTATGCTAATATGGGCACTAAAATAAACCAGAATGCAAAAATGCATTGTGGTTTCTATGATATAACATAAGCAAGCAGTTTTCTTAATGTTATCTGACGTAATGTATAGTGAGGGTGTACAACATACTTGATCTTAGTAATACAGTGAAAAGCAGTGTGATGTGACACACAATAAATTTACAATGACACAGGCTCTCCTGAAATGACCATTGATCTCAACAACAGGCTTGTTGTACTAAATGAGATAGATACATCAATATGCTAAATGTGACATCTGTCCTTCTTGAAATATTGTGTAAAACATGGTTTCACAATCTGACTCCTGGTAAATTCAAATGACCATTGACCTCCGCCCACAACATTGAGGCTTCTTGCACTCAATGTGGTACAACTACATACCAAATATGCGATCTGTCCAAGCTTCCCTTGTGATATTATGTTTAGGAAGGTGCATTAGTGTAGAGAGACAGGTCAGAGGGGAGTGGAAGTAAATGTTTGGCATTTGTTGACTTCAAATGACCTATTACCTCCACAAAACATATGCTTCTTGTACTAAGTGTTTATACACCTTCATACCAAGTAAAAGATCTTTCCAAGTTTCCAATATTGAGATATCATGTTTACAAGGTTTTGACAATTTGACCTCTGATGTCACAAAATGACCTTTGACCTCCACCAAAGAGAATAGGCTTCTTGTACTCATGGTGGTACTTCTACACACTAAATATGAGGTCTGACCAAGCTTCCCCTCTTGAGAAATCGTGTTAACAAGGACTGCACAATTTGACCACCGGTGACCCCAAATGACCTTTGACCTCCAATGAAAACTATAGGCTTCTTGTACTTAATGTGGTTTATAAACATATTAAATATGAGATCTGCCCAAGCTTATCTTGATATATCGTGTTTACAAGGTCTTCACAATTTGACCCCTAATGACCCCAAATGACCTCCACAAAAAACAATAAGCTTCTTGTACTCAATGTGATACTCCTACATGTCGAATATGAAATTGGTCCGACCATTTCTTCTTCAGATATCGTGTTTAAAAGCTGGGCATCACAAACGCACACACACCATCATGAATGCCAAGGTTATGATTATCATCTAAAGCTAACAAGTTAGTTATATGTTTTGGCCTTTTGGGAATTTTGGAATATCATTTTGCAAAGTGTTCCTATTTGTGTAACATCCTTTGTGCACTACAAAGTTTTTATGCTGACACGGAAAGACAAAGCCAGTCTTCTAGTACCTTCCACACATGGTTCACTTTATAGTCCCTTGAGTATGAACCATACACAAACACTAGCAAGTCTCTGCTCTTTTATGTTCATCTTATTTCAATACCTTACCACTTGTTTGGTATCACTCCCACTTCCATATAATCAAACTGGCTGAGCTCCTGTCAATACATTTCCAAACCCCAAGCCAAGTTATGGCAAACTAAAGTGTGAGTAGTTGAATTTTAGTTTGAATATTCAATAAATATGATAGAAAATGTTACTGTTTAAGCCACTGAAGGTTGTACAATGCATTTGTGAATGTTAATGTCTTAATACTGTTGTTATAGTGATGTCATACTCAACAGAAAACAGTGCATCAACAAAAGTGTAAAGAATACTGGATACAATTAACATCACACCATAATGCTAAATTTATGATTAAAAGCGGTGCATATCTTATTTACAATTGTAGTTCTTTGTTAATCTTACAGGATATGGAAGTGGAGAGTTTCAAGCAGAATAGAAAACAAAACTTACCTCACCCCACGTCTTACTAGACAAGACACTTCTACAAGAGGCAGAGACATTTCCTGTGCCATTTCCATTTTGTGTGGAGAGCGTGCCTGAGAATGTAGCTGTTTCCGAGACTGTCAGTGGTGCATCAATAGACTGATGTATAGACATATTCTTTACCTCAATATGAGGAATGCTATTGACAATAAAGGAAAGAAATGAAGTATACTACACCAAATATTAATGGCTGAAACTTTGGTTTAAGTTTTCACAGCAGCCACAAAGAGAAAACTAATAGATAAGTTATGAGCACATAGATAAGTATTTAAGTGAATATTTAAGTGAACATGTGAATATTTATGTGAATATTTTATGTGAATATTTATGTTTCACATAAAATGTCATAATTTCCGGAGGATGTTTGCTTCAAAGCGAATATATGGGAGGGGTTGCAGAGCAAGTTTCAACATTACATTACATAAAGACTTTTACACTGTAAAGGCTCCTGTTTTTTTTAAATGATGTTTCGTACTTAAATGGTCCGATATTGATGAGATGACCTAACATGTTTGACAAGAATGAATTATTCAAACTATAATGTTACATACAAGTCTTCATCTTCATCATAGTGATAGCTGTCAAAGAGTTCTGTAGCATCGATGCCTACTGTGACCGAACCCTGTTAGATAGATACAAGTACATTAAATGAACATCAACTTTTGTTATGTCAGATTGAATCATGCATATGTGACTAATGTGAGAGGAGATTTGCAGTAAGCTCTTGCAAGACATCTGAACCATTAGGCAAGATGCCACACAATTACATGTTCTATTGAAACTTTGAGAGGATATTAATTGTTGAACCTTGGTATGTTATATTAACTGAACAAGTGATATTTTATATTTTATATATGATAGATGATCTGTTAAATCCTAAAGACAGAGACAATATTAAATACAATAAAACTTGCATTAGCCAGACATGGCAAGACAAGAGGAAAATAATTTCATAATAGAGCTTTGTATCTTGAAGTGTAGTTTGCTGTTGTAATGGATCGTAAAAGTACTACAATTACATTATCAAATGACTTCATGTTTTCAGAGTTTTGCATTTTACAATTATTTGTGTTTGAGGTATAACATGCTCAAGTTTGGATATAGCAACCACATCTATATTCCAGCATAAAAGGAAACCAGATTTATATTCCAGCATAAAAAGAAACCAGATGATCCAGATTTATATTCCAGAATAAAAGGACACCAGATCTATATTCCAGGATAAAAAGGTTCAGATAATCTAGGTTACATAGCAGGGCTCAAATTTAACAGTCGTCCGATACAACCGAAATCACGTCGGACAACTTAAAACCCTGCTTAGGTTGTCCGACGGAAAACTAGCTTATTTGCCGAAAGTGTTCAACATTTAGAACAAACCTTGGAAAATCCCTGTTCTTAAAAAATATCATTTGATATCAATAAACCTTCAAGTTACGAACATAATATGACCTGAAAGAAATTCATGGAAATTGATAAAATTACAGATAATTATGATGTTTGTAAAATTCCTTTGATCTTACATGTTGACAGTATTCCAAGATGAATTTTAAGGAACTAGCTTAAATTATGGAAGGACGGAGGAAAGAAAAAAGACTCTTACTCTAGGATTGGTACTCTGTTGAAGCTTTCTCTCTGCATTCTCTTTTTGCAGTCTCTGATATTCTTCAATTATCTCTGCCGGAGTCCTTGTACGAGGGACCACTTGCCAATCTGCTTCAAGGCCTTTCTTACCATAGACATCATAAATGGCTCTCTTTTCTGGCTGACTTAAAACTGACATAAAAATGGAAACAAAGTTCTTAAATCCAAGTGCTTTCTTACATATTTCTGTGAGAAGTTTAATATGGTGGCTTCGAAATGAAATCTTTACCGACCTTTATTCCATACACAGACAGGGTAGTACCAATTGTTAAAATAACCTCTGTGTTCAATACATAAAACCATGATGTTGTGATGACTTCAGGTTGTTGAGAAGTGAAATACTGTATCTTTACATCAACATCAAAGTTATCTAAAATAGCTTGCCTGGTTATGTTTGTGACAACAAACTGATTTGGTCAGCCATTGCTATGCTTCTTGAAAGTACTTTCAAGCAATTATACTTATATATTTGTTGGACATGTGTAGAAAGCTCACAGAAACACAACTTACAAGTAACAACTGAAGAACTCAGTATTAGTTTATGCAAGTCAATTATAATAGAAAATAAATCTCAAGTTGCACAATGAGCCTTGTATGCAGTTTTCCAATTATTTTAATGATAATTACTCAGCATATGCAATATAAAGTGGCAAATCATTTACTACTCATTGTACAGTGCAGTGTACTACTCATTGTACAGTACAGTACTCCTTTACTACTCATTAGTGCAGTGCAGTGTACTACTCATTGTACAGTACAGTACTCATTTACTACTCATTGTACAGTGCAGTACAGTGTACTACTCAGTTACTACTCATTGTACAGTGCAGTACAGTGCAATGTACTACTCATTGTACAGTGCAGTACAGTGTACAGTACTACTCATTTACTACTCATTGTACAGTGCAGTACAGTACAGTGTAGTGCAGTGTACTACTCATACTCATTGAACAGTGCAGTGCAGTACAGTGTTCTACTCATTTAGTACTCATTGTACAGTGCAGTACAGAACAGTGTAGTGCAGTACAGTGTACTACTCATACTCATTGTAAAGTGCAGTGCAGTTCAATGTACTTACTCATTTAGTACTGATTGTACAGTGCAGTACAGTACAGTGTACTAATCATTTACTACTCATTGTACAGTGCAGTACAGTGTATTACTCATTTAATACTAATTGTACAGTACAGTACAGTGTACTACTCATTTACCTGTGTATGCTTCTTGGACCTTAGTAAAGATTGATTTAGCAGCAGCTTTGTCCTCCTCTGATTCATGCTTATCTGGGTGATAAAACATGCAAAGCCTGCGATAGGATGATTTCAGTTCCTCATCATTTGCCTGTTAAAGATTATTAAGTACTAATAATTACCATTATTATAATAATATTAAACTGTTGCCTCCATCATAAAGCCAGAGCTAAGTTGGTTGCATTCATATTTTCTAACTTTCAACAACCAGAAATATGCCACTTTGGTAAGGAACAATGATCAAACTTACCTCCAAATATCATCGTTCAGAAAATCATCACTTAACATAGAGTGATGCTTGTCATTCCTCCCCTCCCCTCTCCCCCCCCCCACCATTGGGGGGCCTTCCCAACTCTCTTCCAAACTTGGGAGAATTTGCTTCAAGCAATTATTTGACTGTATTCTTTTAACTTAACATGTTACAAATTATTCACAATTCCATGATGCAACATGCAAAACTGTTAAGTTTAGAATGGCAGCCCTTTGTACAGTCTACTGATGCTAACTTTAAATATTTGATGTAGTTCTTCTGTTCCTTAAATAAACACATATTTTGTCAGCACATTTGTAAACCTGTAGTGCAGTCACCAATCAACCACTGGAAATGTTGTTGGTGTTTTGACAAGAAGTCAACTTATCTGACAGCTATGGATAGCAGCTAAATTGGTTTAACCTTCTTAACAAGTTTACTTTGCAGATTGGCAGTTCATGTGGCCTAATATATATAAATGAAATATAACATCAGACATTACATCTGCAGAAATAGCTGGTAAACACACTGAGGTCAGTTTTTGTGCTACAGTCCTGGTGATTGACAATTGAGACCGACACAGACACCATGTGTGCAAATTATGTTAAAACCCCAGTGGCAGATGGAGATAAGGCAGTGGTACATATGCTTGGAATGCAGGGAACATAAGATTATAGGGTCTTTTGAAGTTTAGACAAAGTTTCTTCTTAATGTAAAGCTGCTATACTTATCATGGAAAGGTCCACGGCGGAGGCATGGCGACTCCTAGCCTTATTTGGGTATCAGTTCCTGCATTCCATATTTGGAACACTGCCCCTATATGGATCTATCAGGTAAATAGCTTAAAATGCTAAAGTTAGGTAATGCAGTAGATACATGACATTGTTCACACATTGATTGCACCTGTGCAGTTCTATACAATGTGTTCAGCTATCCATGAGCATGGAAAATGTACCACTATCTAACTTGCTTTTTGTTTTATGTTAAAGTGACCATATTTATACTTTAAAACTATGTACTCTTCAAAACATTTCTTCCATATTTGATAGTGTTCATCCAGAGCAGGTTACAGGATATTTTAAAGGTAGAAGTTTGCAATGTTCCATAGCCAATCGAAAAATTGCGTACAGCTAGCAGCCTAGCACCATCGTGAACAAGCGGAAAGTTGCTCGCATCAGGGAGTTGTTATGGACAACTCCCTGCTCGCACATACTGTAGCACACAGATCAATAACACAGAATGCCATATAGTATACGCAGAACTGAGCAGTTGTATCAAAGACATTTACTGGCTATAGTTGTATCAAAGACATTTCTGGCCTATCTTTGTATCTATAAGTATCAGAAGTTGAAAAGTAAGACTACTCTGTATATGTACCTTGCTAATTTTAAATACATTATGTAGTATTGAATTACGTTCTATTTTAACTTGTTTGTTTTTTTGGGGTTTAAAAGTGATATTGAATGAGGTGTCTCAAGTTAGCAAGAGGCCAGGGGACCAGAATAAACACTCGGGAAGGGCCGTTTCCGGCCATCTGGGGGGTTTGTAAAACCAAAAATTTTCTTGTACGCTCCGCGCCAACCGATGGTGGCGCTCCGCTCAGATAGTCGTGCCTACAACTTTGAATCCATATCAATGACAAAAAGTGCTCCCCCCCCCTTCAAAATTCCTGGCTACGTCGCTTCTAAAGGGCAACACAAAGCAGAGAATATACAGTAGTACTGATATTCAGAAACTTGCAGATCTTTTAAACCAACTATTTTGTGTCGGTTTTACAAGGGAAGATATGAGTAGCATTCCAGATTTTCAGGGTGGAAGTGATGGTCCTAAACTGGATACGGTCTTATTTTCGGATGAGGAAGTCTTAAAGGAGCTGCTTTTTCTAAATTGTATCTAAAGCTTCTGGGCCTGATGCAATCCACATAGTTGTTGAAGAATTTTGCACACCATTTCTGCTTTGCACTCTCCATGGGTTTTAGTTAGTTTATGAATGATGGTTATGTTCCTCAGGACTAGAGATGTGCATATTTATCATCATCCCAATTTTCGAGAAGGGTGATAAGTCTAAGCCCTGTAATTACAGGCATGGTAGTCTCACTTGTGTGGTTTGTAAGGTCATGGAGTCTATTGTTAAAAAGTCTATGGTCAGTCACTTCAGTAGTCAATCTTTGATCAGAGAGTCTCAACATGGCTTTTGTCAAGAAAGGTCTTGTCTCACTACTATTCTTGAGTTTATGGAAGATGTACAGTAACAAGCTCACTAAATAGGCAGAAGTCTGGAGATGTTGTGTTCCTGGATTTCCAGAAGGCCTTTGATAAAGACCCCCACCAGCATCTTTTACTCTTTTTCTAATAGGGTTGTAAATGAGTGGAACGGTTTGCCTGAGAAAATTGTACTTAAGTACAAGAAGTGTGAATGGGTTTAAGAATACTTTGGACAAGCACTTGAAGCATTGTAATCGGGTCTGAGTGTTGTGTCTTCAGTTTTTTATTCTCTTCTATAGGGTCCTTGATGATGATCCTTTTTTTTCTACTAAACTTAACTAAACTGAACCTTCCTTATTATCATTTAATGTCGGTTGACATGGAGAGCCAGCTATCATGGAGTGTCTGAAATTCGATCAACTTAGGATTCAGTGCAACAGGCAGAATGTTTTGATTGTTATTAAGACTAGGCTTTAACTCTGACATCATTAAATTTATGAAAAAATGAATTTATTATAAAAGAAATTTGACCAATTAGGCCTCATCTACTCATCGGAAGGCTTGTCTAAGCTAGCACTATAGCGGGGCTAGGCCTATACTCCTAATAGTCCTATACGGTTGATTGATGCTTGTGATTTGTTGTGATGTGCTTGATGTTCATGCGTGGATGTATTGGACTGAATATGCCTTTACATGGAACCTGCTGAAAATCTTACGAGGTGTGCGATGTGAGGACCCGAACGAAATTGGGACCACATACTATTACTTACGTGGGGACTTGATCCAGGTTTTCAAGATTGTGTATGGTTTCGACAATTTATCCTTTAAGGCCTACCGACTTTTTCATGTTTGCTAACAGTAGTTGTACCAGAGGTCATTGTCTTAAACTCCATAAGTCACATAGTAGGATTAATATTCGGCATAACTTTTTTTCTAATAGGGTTGTGAATGAGTGGAACGGTTTGCCTGAGAAAGTTGTACTTGCAAGTAGGCTACAGTAGTGTCAATGGGTTTAAGAATGCTTTGGACAAGCACTTTAAGCTTTGTAATCGGATCTGAGTGTTTGTGTCTTCAGTTTTTTTTTTTCTCTCTCTCTATAGGGTCCTTGATGGGGACTTAAGTGTCCCTCCTGATCCTTTTTTCTACTAAACTATTAAACTTAACTTAAGCCTGGGCATATCAGCATAGCCTAGGCATAGTCAGCTAGCTTAGGCCTAACGTTACACAACTTAGGAATAGGAGGCCTAGGTTTGGAATGCGGTAAATGTCACGTCGACTTGACAAATACAAAGTTACGCATACCTGACGAAGCTTGATTCGCAAATAAATTATTTTCTTCAACGGAATACAATGATTACTTTACCTCTTTACGAACGTTTAATATCGCATAGAAATCTTCCTCTGTCTTGGCATCATCGTCGCTAACGGGGGCAGCCATTTTGTTTTAATGAGAATTGCCCAGATCCAACTATAACCAATCGGCTATTTTTCAACGCAGTCGAACAGCCTGCAGACTACTTAATTAAATAAAGATGTGGTGCAGACCTAGTATCCATAGTCAGACAAACCTGTGAACTTTACATTTTTATCGGATGTTTGCCGGTATTTAAGGGATCATCACCCTTTCATTTTTGATGTGCTAATCGTTAATCCATGTTGCGACTAGAAATAATCCACGAGTAGGCTTTAATCGAGTCCTTAACGTGGAGAAAATCGACTATGTTTTTCGGGAAGTATTCGTCTCAAAGGATTCCTTGTGAATCTTATTTTGAAGGGAAAAAATTCCACACTGCTAGTTGAAGACTCCATCTAAGTATCTAACCCTTACTCGAGATATGGTTGATTGAATGCAACCTATTTTGACTGATACACTAGGAGCCTTGTCTGATATGTCTGATATACCAAGTTATCACGATTATAAGGTTTTCAGACTTTGACCTCTTTTGGCCTCAAGTAACCTTTAACTTCTCCATAAAGCATGATCTTTGCACTCAGGCAAATCCAATTATATGAAGTTCAGTCAAGTATAAGTTTTGAAGTTATTGCATTTAGCCAAGCTGCAATCTTTTAATTATTAAGTCTACAAGGTTTCAAGGCTTTACCAAGAATAAACTTTAACTACAATGTATTTTTTGAGTTAAAGTGTTTACCAGCAGATGTATCTTAAAGCAGCATTTTGCGTTGAGTCACAATTTTTCCTCAATTTTTGAGTTTTTATCATAATACAATCACAAACGACCAAAGTAAGACTTTCTCATATTTTTTACCCCACGGTGAACGGTAATTAGCAAGTAATTAAGGCTATTATACGATTCTGACATTTTTGTCTCCCAGACACATCTGATCAGTATTTATCACATGTAGCACTGCAAAACCGCCAATTCAAATTCAACCAATCAGTGCACACATGTTTATGTATGACCTGGGGCTAAGAATAGACTCACTCATTGGTAATCCCTCAGCTTCGGTACGCTATTAGTAGTGCAGTAAAGTATACACACACGCAGGCCGACAAGGTTCCTATAAGTGGGAGGAGTGTATCAAAGCCAAAGATTCAAAATACGAATGTCAGAAAAATGTCATTTTTTTGTTTTCAGTTAGCTTAGTTTACTTCATTGGTATAGTATCATATAATATCCTAGAATTGGAAAATCTCGAGAATCAACGCAAATTGCTGCTTTAAACACGCCTTCAAAAAAGATTCCTTTTGAGATCAGCATGTTGTGTTTTGTCTCAATATTTGTTGCCAGACTGGCAGACTCAACACTTTAATGTGACAAATGAAAAACTCTGTTAAAAAATATCCTCTTAGGTGGAAACTGCTGATAAGTCACTGGCCAAGTAGGAGCAACCAGCTGGTTATAACCAGATAGATCACTTACATTGCAGGTAATCCAATTATGTATGAGTAGGCTACAGTAGGCTTGGCCTGACAATAAAGTTACAACACATTGCAACCTACAGCTGTAAGAGAACTAACTACATGTAAGATCACTGTTATAACATATCAACAGCTTATATAACTAAACTACAGCACAACATGTGACAAATGATTTCCTTTTTCCTTTCTTTGTGCTTTTATTAAAAATGAGTCAAT
>KN882383.1:123563-142673 GCA_000934455.1 Apostichopus parvimensis
ATCCCTTAATCATATGTAATGGTCAATCAGTGATACCACCCTCTCATTCATCTCTCTGTTCATCTATTTGATCCCTTAATCATATGTAATGAACATTCAGTGATGTCATCCTATTATTTATCACTCTGGTCATGATATCTGCCCGATCTATCAGTCTGTAGTGGTCAGTCAGTGAGGTCATCCTCTTATTCATTCATCCTCCTCATAATATCTACTTGATCTATTAGTCATATGTAGTGGTCACTCCATTTGGCCATCCTCTTGGCCATTTAATTTCTGATACCTACCTGATCCATCTGAGTCACCTGATTCCTCTGATGAGCCATCTTCCTCCCCTTCCTGCTCCTCTCCTTCAGGCCCATGACTCTCTTTTTCCAACTCAAAATCACTGACAGGTCTCTCTTCTTCATCGTTTGTCTCTTTTTCTTTGTCAGGTTTTTTTTCTGGTTCCCTTTCTTTAGCAGACTCTTTCAAATTTTCTGAGGCAAAACATATTATACATTTCAAGCTGCATTTAACAGAGGACTGAAAATCAAGGAATTGGTCAAATCCAGACATTCCAGTTTAATTTTGGCAGGACCTTAAAAATCTAAATAATTGGTGACCCCATCACTGTGGCAACTGATGGCCAAAAGACCAATTGATGTCTTAACCGGTTCCTGTTGCCATGGGTACAGTACAAGGCATTCTTACAATGTTGTCTTATAGCAGACAATGGCAGCTCTACTCTTATTTGAATCAATACAAATCAGAACTACAGATTACAATAGTGACTGCAATATATTTTCTATTGTGGATTACAGTTACATTTATCAACATATTCTGATAACTAAGGGAAAGCCCAACCTAATCCTATAATTTAAATCACATAAATGATCATCATACATATATTGTAAAACATTTCCAACATGTATCTACCAAAAAAAAAAGAAGTCAACCTTTGACTTGCATATCATGCATGCACATATTAATGGCCAGCAATAACAATGACAACCTCAGTCAGTTTCAAGGGACTGAAAAGGAACACACAAAACTGTTCCAGCAAAAAAACAGATAATAGAACATTACTGAGGTACTAAGACAGCAAACTGACATATTAACATTGTAACTTTGGGTCAATATTGGGTAAATATTAGATACACGCTATCTTCCAAATGTGATGTATTATTGGCGACTTGAAGTCCACCATATCCTATCTAAAGAGAGGACAATTTATGCCATTCTGCATCTACAAACCTTTGAGAAAATAATATGCCGGCTCAGAATACTGAATGACTTAACTTGTCAATGGCATAGGCCATTATTCCATCTCAAGTTAATACTTAAACTAAAATCAGATTTGAATAGGCCTATGGTAAGATATACACACAATCAGATGAAATTTTAACACACCCTCACGAAAAGTTTGCAAAGCTATTACCAAACTATAGGCTATGTTAGCTACCTGTTTCATTTCTTTCAATGATATCATGCTCCTAGTAAGATGTGCCATTACTTTACTAACAATGAGAAAACAAAATTTGTGCATTCTTCTAGTTTGGAAGACTAGCCTTTTCTAGTTAGACATGGGGCTACCCTGCTATACACAAATATCCCCAGTCTATAATATATATACTAGAGTGGAGTAGTCAATGCAATATATTTTTGCGGCAGTTGGCTAGGACGAGATGCTGTAGATAAATATGTCTGTTTGATTTGGTACAGATATCAGTGACATACTGAATATATATAGGATAAACACATGTTCAAGACATGCAGGTTGTATTAAAGGGCCCTACTATAAATGAGTAACAGAAATGTCTGAAGTGTACATGCCTCTTAAGAGTTATTCTATAGTGAGGAGCAGCACTTTAAGTGACATGCACAACCATCATATAGAAACTGAAAGGGTGTCTTCTTGGTTGATTTCTGCTGTCAAAATAAGTAACTTTTATTTTCTATCATGTATTGCATATCTTGATGAATTTTCAAAAGATATTGTTCATCAGGTCAAATGCCGAATAGAAAACATTGACCAGAAATGCACTGTGACATCACTTCCATAAGTAGTATACATATTGAGATAAACAAAATGGGGTATTTTCTGTCTCCAATGAGCATAAAATGTCTCACCTTCTTTGGCCTTCCTCAGTAAGCTTCTGTCTCTTTGATGGGAGGAGGTTCCTTCTTTATCTGCTCGCAACTTGCTGTTGTTGCTTCGTTTATCTACCAAGGAAACAATTCTTCTTGACACTTCAACCTGTCTAGGACCTGCATGATAAGGAACGACAACTATTTCCATGTTAACATTATGTTTTACTAAACGAATCATTTGCCTCTCACAGTTAGTTACATTCTAAATGTTCAGCCCTTGAAAAGCAATGGTAAGTATGTTTCATTCATTTTTTTAGCTGGTTTACTTTCCACAGACATGCTAGTTAAGATTCTACAATGACTAGTTTTTTTGCCCCTTTACTAGACAACTCACCCTCTTCTCTTCTCCTCTCCTCATGATCACGTTGGATGTCTCTTCCTCTTCCTGGATCTCGATAAGACTCACGGGGCCTGTCTCTACTGTCTGATCTTTCCCTCCAGTGAATTTCTCGCTGCCTTTCATCCCTTTTCTGCTTCTCAAATATTTCTTCCTGGTGGTCCAACCTGTCTCTGACAACTTTTCTGAAGTTTTAAATTAACAGATATTGCAAAGCTTAAGGACGGATTGTTGTCACAAATCAATGTATGTCTCCTTTCAAAAATCCTCACTCCAGTCTATTACCAATAACACTATATTCTACTATGCATCCCATAGCAGCAAAATTGTTGAACTTGTTATTAAAATTCATGTTTTTTAAAACATTACACAGAAAAGAGCCATCCATACAATCTGAAATGGTGGTTTTTCCATGTAATATTTGCCAATGGCAATGTGAACCTAGGACTACTCTTATAACATTATTTAATGATTAGCAAATCATACTCCTTAATGAGAGATTGGTATCAACCAATGCACCAGCTTCATCAATAGCTTAGACAGGTAAATCACGTTGGAGGTGAACTAGTATGGTATGACTTACGGTACATCACACAAAAAGAACAAACTTGTTATTTTCAGGAATATGTTGCATAGCTCAGAGATTGCATATTATTTCTCCTCTCTATTAGGGATGAAAACTGACCTATCTTGACCAAGTAACTGGTCTCTCTCAGGTTTGTAGAAGTCCCTGCCAGGGCCCCGTAAGCCCACAAGTGATGGAATAAATTCTCTTCTATCTTTCCGTTTTTCTTCTTCAGGTCGCTGGACAGACCTACCAGACTCTTTACTTAATCTGTCTTTATGACCTCTCAGAGATGACTTCTCCTTCATTCTCTCTCTTCTATTATAATCTCGGTGTTTACTGTGTTTCTCTCCTGTATGCTTTCGTTCATGTTTTTCTAAAGATAATTTGAAAAGCTAGGGAATGAACAACTTGATGATGACATAAAGAAAAAAACAATGGTAGGTGAATATTTACATCATAAAATCTGGCACATTTGAGACAAACTACTGTAGCTATCTCTTCCTCAAAACCTATATACAGCATGCAGAAACTATTAAACAGTATGAAAAAGATGAAAGAAGAAACATTTCAGCATCTTCTAAATGTAAGGTGACCAGGCATTCACAGATTGTATATACTGTTACAGGTACAACAGTGTCCTCAGAAACATCTGTGGATTTCATGCACTGTCCTCACATCATTACTAGTGTCTCTTGACTATTCTGGGATCTATACAAAAGTCCTGAATACTTTAATACCTGTCTTGCCTTCCATTAGTAAACAGATTCAAAATAAGTCATTTGTTTACATATGCAAGTGTAGTGTCGATCAATGACTCCCTGATCTATCAAAGCAGACCAGGTCATTGAATTATTTTGTATTCCGTATTTCACATTGAAAACCTTAAGAAAATAAATGTGACTTCCAGTTACCTTTGTTTTTGCATTGGATATTTATCTTGGACAAATACTTGTTTATAGACGAGGTGCTGTTAACTTCTGCATTTGACCAATATTCCTGAGAGGCCCTCATATTTCCACCCCTTTAAAGGTACAGTAAAGGTATACTAACCCCAATATCGTGCACCAGGATTTCCTAGAATAGATATGGTCAAGTTATCTTAGTATCCTATGATTCTTTCATCATCAAATGAGTGACAATTTGAAAGACAATACATATATCTTGCCATCTTACCTTTTCTTCTTTTTTCAGAGTCTCTGTGAGAATGCTTTCTTTTATCTTCTCTTCTTCTGGATTTGTGGTCCTTGTGAGCTTGTCGTTGAGGAGGTTGAATATTTAAAGCATCATCTTCAATCCTGAAACAAACAAACATTCAACAGAAACTTTACATTTGGCAATGTTCATTGAAGAACAGTATTGCTAACAACTGAGTTACCACTATACAGTACCTTTCCAAATATAGTCTTGAAGGATTACAAAATGAACATTGAAAAGTCATTAAAGCTATAACACAACCCTCACAGTAAACTGTACATACACAACATACTGTACGTATCTCATGGTTGTGAAGTCTCACAAGCACACTATTACAGTATGTATGTACCCTGAATAAAGTTATCATTGTACATGCAGCCTATCAATGTCTTTGCTAGAATGATTAGATTTAGACTGACATTTCCTTTCAGTAGTTATTGATATTGCCTCCTAGATACTGTAGAAATTAACAAATGACTTATGAACAATAGACAAGAAACTAACTCAAAATCAATTGTTATTGTTACAATTCAATACATAAGTAGCTCTGCTATATTAGCATTTATGTAAAATGTACAAGCAGAAGGAACATGCAACTCTGTAATACCTTTCTTCTCCAGAAGAGGCATGTTGCTGTCCTTCATCTCCATCCTCCTCATGGTCACTGGAAGCAGATTCCAGTACTATAACTGAATCCATTGGAATTACAGGCTCTGTATCTGTTGTAACTTCTAACAATTCCTGTTTCTTCTTTCTTTCTTCCCTGATCTCCTCTAAGCTTTTCACTCTCCAAGAATCTTTCTCTGCTTTGTCTACTTTCTGCTTATCCGACATAATCTTCACAATCCTTGTAAATAATACACTGAAATGAGTCAAGATACAACAGCTGTTTAAGCCAGAGTGACATTAAATATTCCAGTGCTAACTTACAATATACAGTAATCTATAATACCATAAACAAATTCAGCTGTAATTTAAATGATAAAGAGCTCTCTGAATTCTGCTGACCACAGGTAATTTTCGACCATCAACAAACACAACAGGTTATTCACACTTATTCTAGGGAAGTGTCAAATAAGACTTTCCCCTTCGTTATAGTAAAAATGATCTCTCCAACTACTCAAGATGTAATATCACAAGCACATTGGTTTCCTTCCAAGACTGCCATGAGTGGATAATTTGTTTCAGAACAGTACTTATTAATGTAATCACAAACTTGTGTACCTTCATTACTATATTGCATTTATGATACCAATGTTGACTAAACAATGTGGAAGGGAGGGATTGCACATAAGTATTATACAAGAGAACAGGGATCAAATTGAAGATGTCAGGGCAATATAATGGAGGGAGGGAATGCTAGGGAAAATCCCACACAATTCACTCTGATCCAAACCTCCCACCAACAAAAATTAACCGTGACTGGCTATTTCTTATAATTTAACAAGGTGTTAATTTTAAACTTCAGTACTAGTAAGTGATATGGCATGTGAAAACACTACACCAAAGTTGCTAGGCAATGTAATTTATTTTATTTTTGTGGTGAAAATTCAATGCACATAGTTGAGTGACACTATGTGGTGTTTTACTTGGTGTAATGGTTGTTCGTACTAACCTTATGTAGGCCTTATTTTTCAGACAACTGAATTTGGCACATTTTGACAACCTAATTAAAAATACAGTCTATATGTAATATGTGGCAACCTGTAAAATTCCTTCAAATCTACCCACTCAAGACATCCACATGTACTCAGTCAACATAAATGCAAATATCACAGAACTGTCAACTGGTTATACATGCGTAGACTTGGGATTTACTCTGAACGACATGAATACACAGAAGTAAAATCTCTAACAACAACCTTCTGGTTACAAAATAAATTATCAGAACTGTACCTGTTGGGTACTGTGTGGACCGGTGGTTGTGCTCCCACAGCAAGCCAAGTGTTGCATTGGAAAGAAAAGGTGTATATAACTGCAGATTTTTCAAAGGATTATCTGTCAGTCACCTTAGCTGCATTGCAGGTAATCCTAAAAAATGTAACAAGAATGTTAATCACTTTGAACCGATTTGCACTTCAAGAAAACGTAAATGGAAAATGAATGGAAAACTTGAAAAACCAAGACAAGAATATTGCAATCAATGTGATATTGTGAACACTCTGGTTATGAAGGCCAACATATGCTACTATTAATCCCAAGTCAGTGATAGCTCTGGTGATCAGATGGAGTTATTTTGCATTGTTGATAAACTCCTACAGAAGCACAAAGGACCAGTCCTCCCTAATTTTGATTCCGATCAAGCTCTTGCTGATCATTTCTCACACTTAGAGAAGATTGAAAGCATAGAAAGTCCTTCACTTCTGACACATGATCACAACCTGAAGTGACTCCATCATGTATTCTATTATTTCTTACACTGACAAATGAGATGGAGGTAAAGAAAATTATAATGAAACATGTGATCTATACCAGCATAAGATCAAGCAGAATATCGATGTGTTTGTTCCTTACAGTATATCACCAATATTGTTTATATGTCCCTGTCAACTGGATCCTTTCTGGAGAGTCAAAAAGTTGCAATTGTTCCACCACACAAAATTGGCCTGGATAAAGTTTCAAAATCATCGTCCCATTACTAACCTCAAATTCTTCAGGAAAACCATTGAACCCGTAGTGTTTTCTCGGATTAATGACCATAAAACTACTACTAGATTATCTGATGTCTTTTAGTCGGCATACAAGCCATACCATGGGACAGTCTGCACTTACATGTATGTTTAAATAAAGACATCCTCTCATTATTGGACAAAGCATATGACACTGCTCTAGTTTTTTTAGACTTGAGCGCCACCTTTGATACTTTCTACCACAATATTCTTCTTTGTCATCTCAGAGATCACCTCGGTATACAGAAAAAGCCCTAGATTGGTGCAGATCATACCTATCACAAAGATCACAGTATGTTTGTATCCGAGAAGCAACCTCTAAACCTGTTAGTTTAGATTATTCTGTTCCACAGGGCTCTGTTCTTGGCCCGCAGTGGTTTAGTAATTATACTTACCCAGTCCAAATAATATCAGGAAACAAGAGTTACAATACCATGCTTATAAATTTATGCAGATAACACCCAACAATATATCACATTCAAACCGACTCTATCCAGATCCTCAAATTGACCCTTAAACTTGGGTGTTATTTTTTATTCTTCCATGATAATGAAGCCACACATATCAATGTCATTCGGTCATCTAGCTTGTACATTCGGAATATACTGTAGGTAATACATGTATTTGCAAATATTTGGATCTCAAACTCGATCCACATATCGCACTCATCATAACAGACTAAACGCTCAGGCATATCCATATCGACTACACTAAGGCACAGAAAAACCATAAACACAAAATAAAGATAACTCACAATGAGCAGCGTAGGCTCAACAGAGACTTAATACAGAACGATAGGATGCACTGATGCTTCAGACCCAAAATGTACAGACAACATTGAAACAAAAACAAAACCAAAAACAGCATGGATAATGGATTGAACACAAAAACACACAGAATGACAGGAACAAACAATAAATAACTCCACAGTTACGAACCACAAAGTATTTTGATGAAAAGAAAATCCCAGAAATGAACAAATTTTAAGAGCTCTGATAAGTATGTCATTATGTGTACGATTCAACGACACAACATAACGTAGGCAGTGGCGGAGCTAGGGGTATTGGTCAGGAGGGGCGAGAATGGTCTGTAGGGGCGCTTTCGACACTATCTAAGCGGAGCGCTTCCACTGGTTGGCGCGTAGCGTACTACAAAAAATTTGAGTACAGATACTCCCTAGATCGCCGGAAATGACCCTTTCCGGGCCTGGCTAATTTGCAGATAAATGAAGATAAAATAGGTGTCATCGCCAAATTACACCAACAAAATGTGACAAATGTCAAGGTTGATGAGAGCGCAATAAAAAAGTCAATAATCACGAATAAGTAAAAAGTGGTAAAGAGCTGAAAAGGGCGCCAGCTGTCCATTTGAGTCCGTAAGGGGGGGCATCCGCCCCCCCCCCCCTGACTGTATGGACGCTCCGCCACTGAACGTAGAGTTGTTTCAGGCCAATGCACTTGGTTCCTTGCAACTGAGCCTCCTCGTTTTCAGCTAGGTGTTTTCCGAGAGTTGCGGGGTATTCTATAAATACGCCAACTTGACAAACACTGCATTCCTGACATAACTATATGCGGTCGTCATGTACTTATCTCCATCGACATTTCGCTAAACACATACCTTTGAGGGACTATAGCAGAATTGAATAGAGCCGACGTCGATCATGAAATAGCCTAAGCTACAGTGTGCACAACACAAGGCTAAGCAGTAAGATGAAGTATCTAGGCCTAAGGCTACTGCAAACAACGTGGATGGTAAATTAATACTTAATTTATATTGTGCTTCGTAGCAGGAACTCAAACAGTAACCTCATGAGGATATATCCCCCCTCCTTACCTTGGCACACAAAATATCTCGAAATAAACAGTTACTGGATAGTCGCTGAAGACTTCATCCAAGTATCACATGCCGTTATTGCCTTGCAGCAATTTCGAACTTGTGTTGATACTATACTACAGTTTGTACGGCTCTGCTTAGGTTCAGAGCCGTAGTATATAGTTGCAGGACATACGCCCTCAACTTCATTCACGGCGACTATAGGCTATCGGAGTATAGCTAAAATCGCGAGAAGAACTTACATTAGTCTTGGCTAAAAAAAATCAACAACAAAATAATATAAAAAAAACCCCTCCTTCTTGATCCATAATCCACGACCTCTTAATTAAATACTTAGTCCTAAAATCTACGCTTAAAATAATCTAAAAAGTTCCCTAGATACTGTAGATTTTTAAACTGGGGGGAGGCTTTAGCCCTGGCAGAGGGAGGGGGTCCCTTGTTTAGGATCCCGGTGGCTAGAGGAGTATATCCCCATTGGAATTGTCCTCCTCTGGGGAACAGTCCAGTCACCGGGAACTATTTTTTATTTTTTCTTAGCATAAGGGTACATCACGGCAGGGTGAGTTTGCCAGCCTTATCAAGAATTAAGTGAGAGCCAGCAAAGATCAGATATTTTATTTGTAGCACTCCCTTGTGGACATCAACCATTTCATTCACTGGTAAGGATATAACAGTAAGTTTTATTCCAAAATATTTGAATATACAGAAAGAACAGTCTTCCAATTGCAATGTGAAATTTAGACAAAGTAAATGTCAACGAAAATGGCCAAATTGAAATACCTGTTGACCCCATGATGCAGTTTTTGCCCAAACCTGTTGACCCTTGAATAGCTCAGACAGTGAAAACTGATAACCAGTTTCAGTGCAGGTTTAAAGCAACACTCTCAAAGCAGATTTCATTTCCTGGGTGAATGTATGTTTTGTTGAAGTCCTTAGGAAACCCTTCATTAACTGAACTGTATTTGACCAATGTTCACATAAGGGAATCATACCACTGGATAATTCATAGATTAATTGCAGCTTAAAGTTTGGAGTTACCATCTTTAATAGACCGTTGACCTCTACCAATATCAGTAGGGTGCAGGAAGCTACCTGGTATGCCATATATTCAACGTATGTTTGTTGAAATATCATGTTACAATCTGTGTTGTGTCAGTCATTGCAACAGTACAGTAAAGGCTAACACTAGAGCCCAATGGCCCTATCCAAAATTGGGTCCAGAAAATGTTGGCCAAAACGATTTGGTTCTCAGAATGGGCCCAACACAACGTGTAACCCAAATGAGCCTAAAATATTCATGACCTCATGTCCCTAAAAATGCACCCAGAATTGTTTTGGGCCCAGATGGTCCCAAAACATTTAGACCTACATGTACCAGCTATTAACCAACAACTCTATTCCAAGTTTGAATACAATCCAGTGTATGGTTGTGGAGTTGTTGCAATTGTAAATGTTGGACCTCCCAAAAACTTGGACCCACTAACCGTTTGCGCCTCAATGGTTCCAAGAATATTTGGCCCAAACAAGCCCACTGAAAATTATATTTGCTCCCAGAAATTGAACCTCCAAAAATGTGGGCCGAAATGGCCTCACAAATTCGGGACCAAAGAATGTGTCCCTTCATGAACTAGCTATTCACCAAGAACTTTATTCCAAGGGTGTCTCCTCTTACCGAGAGAAGCACCCCGTTCGTCTTCGACCGAAACGGCCTGTTCCCCGTCGCGTATTGTGCTCAAAACTGGTGGCATGCAACGTTTCCCGGAGGGTGTCTCCTCTCGACGAGAGGAGTACCGCTGTTCGAATTCGATCGAAAGGGCCTTTTCCCCGCGGCGTATAGGGATCAAAACTGGTGGAAGGCACCGCTTCTTTTAGGGGTGTCTCCTCTCGCCGAGAGCTCAAAACTGGGGGTGGCCACATTTCCCGGAGGGGTGTTTCTTCGCCCGCTTCTAGCACCTCCGGTGCTTAGAATATTCCAGCCATTTCCCGATTGCCCAGAGGTACTAACCAAGCAGGAGGCCCTATTTTCCGGAGGTGTGTCTCCTCGCTAGAAGCACCCGTGCATTTTAGACCGAAACGACCTGCTCCCGGTTGCTACGGAAGCTCACAACTAAGGTTGGCCACACGCTAGGTACACCACCATGCGTTTTAGACCGAAACGCTTTTTCCCTATAGCGCAGAGGGCTAGACCCTAAGAGTGGCTACATTTCGCTACGGGTGCCTTCTCCCCACAAAATAGCAAAGGTGCCCTACTGGCAAATAAAAGGTGCCCCTTAGATGAAGAACTGTCTTTTGGATATCTTAAGCCTTTGTTAAGTTTAATATTTTATTTTAATTATTCACGTGCACCATAATAGTATTGATAGCATATATATTTAAGTGATATGGCCGGTGTGTATCGGTTTATAGCATATCAAGTGGTGGTTGTGGAATGAGAAAGTGCCCCTCTGATGTTGTGCTCCCCATACTTTTTGGAAGCTTCCTACCCCCTGTCTCGCCTAGTAGGAGTACCACCGTCCAAACGAGGAAAAGCCAGCTTGGCTGACACAGCTGAAAGGGCTTCTGCAATCTCTTTTGGGAAAGGGAGCAAGAAAGGAGTTCCGGAAAGGAGAAAGAGAGAGAGACGGGAGCATCTACGTCCAGGCCGACCATAGTGCGGGAGCTTGAAAAGATATATAGGGGCTGTGGATGGTGACATTCTGGATGCAGAGCCTCGGTTGCACTGTCAGGATTCGAGGATGATGTTTTGCGACCCGTTTGAGTTTGATTCGACATCAGAATACTACGTTCCCAGAAACGTAGAGGATTAGCATACCACCGCCTTGTGGATTGAGATTAACTCCAGAGCTGGCGTCTAAGGCCACAGAAATTTCAAAATTATTCTCGAAACTGACAACCAAAGGAGAAAGTGCGGCTCGTTCAAACTCGACAATGCCTGTGGACGCGTCCTATTACGACAGATTCGAAGCCATCGTTGGGAAGAGAAAGTAGGCAGCCTTCCCAGCGAAGGCGCACAGAGCTAATGTTGCTGAATGTTTGATATATTTTATTAAATTATATAATTTATATAAGGGTTCAAAGAGCATCTATCTTCCACTGCAACTGGGTTGAGTGAAAATCTTTGCCAAAATACAGTAGCTAGGTGTGCGAGAGTCATAAGCCTATAAAGTACCTCACTGCTACTTTGAACCGCTACTCGATTAGCAGGATTCGTACATTTTCCCAATTATTTATCTTGCCTTTTAGGTGCAGATTGGTGTGCGAAAAATATCGCTATATTACTCCATTACACTGCCTAAATCAAAGCGATCTTATACGCACTGAAAATATAAGGTTGAAAGAGCCTCTATCTTCCAATCTCACCGTTGTTGTGAGTGAAAATCTTTGCAAAAAAGATCCTAGCAGAAAGAACAGCAAACTTGTCGCAAAACTCCTAGATTGTATATTTTGCGAAGTATGACTGACGTAGGAAATGCCTTAAGAAATAATAGGAGTTGTTTGGCCATTCTCTCAACTAGGAAGCCCATAGAGGGCGGGCCACAAAGGAACTCTAAGGTTCAGAGAGTTTGGCCAACTGGCGATTTGTGACGTCACACGTAAACCGTAGACATCAAAATAGGTCCAGATGTCATTACCAGTTGCGCGAAACACGAAAAACACCACACAATAGTATAGCAGCTTTGCACACTGTGCTCGATGTGAACAAATGAAACGACTCAGAATGTCAGTGTTGACAGGCATACGAGGAACGAAATGCGTATCAGGTAATGAATTAGAGTATACGTAAGATAATGACATTTCTTTTTATGCATAGAAAACTAGCTGAAAACCTGTCATTCCACTTGTTGATTTGACGCCTCATCCAAGCGAAAAGCACACATCACATTCACAGTCGTGGCTAGGCTAGATTACAGACGCACAACTACACATCATTAGGCCTATACTAGCTATGGTAATATATCCTACAATTAAATAGAGTAGGCCTACACATATAATGATAATTTATGTTCCACTGACTTTTTCAGGTTTGCCAATATATGTAGTTGTACCAGAGGTCATTGTCTTAAACTCACTCCAGAAGTTACAAAGTAGGATTAATATTCGGCATAACTTTTTTCCCTCATATTAGTCATAGGGTTATGAAAGGAATGGTTTGCATGAGAAAGTTGTTTTGCAAGTAGTGTGAATGGGTTTAAGAATGCTTGAGACAAGTACATTAAGCATTGTATTAGGGTCTGATATTTTGTATCATCGGTTTCATTTCTCTCCCACAGGGTCCTTGATGGGGACTTGATTGTCCCTCCTGATCCTTTTTTTCCACAAAACTAAACTATATACTTTAGTGTAAGATTAAGCAATAGTTGGGAGTCTGTGGGCAAACCTAAAACTGATATTGTGGTGTGAATTTCTCAGGTATGTAGTACTAGGCTGTGGTAGGTGCAATAGATAAATGGGTCTGTCAATAAAAAAAAAAGCCCCGCAACAACTGG
Source organism: Apostichopus parvimensis (assembly GCA_000934455.1). Lineage (NCBI taxonomy): Eukaryota > Metazoa > Echinodermata > Holothuroidea > Aspidochirotida > Stichopodidae > Apostichopus > Apostichopus parvimensis. Next base: position 136,785 of record KN882383.1, read on the forward strand.
ATACTGGTGTATGTTGTAGCTTAAGTATTTTCCATTAACATATTTACCATACGGTCATGTGTTTAATAAGGCTACATGGATCACACTGACACAGTATGCCTACTTGTCAGTCCTGTCAACTGAGCACAGGGCTGGTGACATCTTTCGGTTTTTTATTATGCTGACACCAAATGGCCATAATGATAATTATTAAATTGTTACTTATTCTTCATACTGCCATTACTGGCCTAACCTGAACAGTGATGTATTAAAATGCAACAAGTCTTTAAGATTTTCATTTAAAATTTTCATTTAAAATTTGTTTCAGCCTGGGCTTTTTCGATCATGGGATTGGCAGGTTTCTGATTTAAATAGCTTATCAAAAAGGAGCAAAAAAAATCACCATATGCATGCATTTACAGTATGTGCATTTAAAGTTGCATTCTACCAATTGTAAGATTTCTTTCTCTATTAATTGGGAATAAATACTTCTCCTTAAATATACTGCATCAGTTTTGTCTTACTGTTGAGTTACTTTCATTGTAACATATTTTATACCTTGCACACACAGTGATGCAAATAAATTCTGTTATTGAATGTCAAATTTCATCTCCATTATCTGTTTTTCAATGAGATGCATCCTTTACTTGGTATTCCTTTTACACCTAGTTTGCTGACGACAGACAATGGGCCCACACTAGGCACAACTCATCCTCAAACTGGCACCTCACCAACTACGACAACAGCCGTGAGCATGGTGACATCAGTAGACCACACAAGTACAGTTTGTCACATGTGACCAACCTATCAGAGGCAGGTTCATCAAACACACCAAGAACCATAACTGAAGGTCAAATCATAGATAGATACTGTATACTACCACATCGCTGCAGCCTTCGCCATCTGCTTTGATACTTCCATCATCTACACCCAGTCCCACAGCTCCATCACATACTCCTACTATATCCACAAACTACATCATCGACAACTAGCATGGCTTCAACATCTGGTCATCAGAATACTCACTCCAACATGAGATCCTTGCCATCCACCTCTGCATCAGGCACTACACAGCATGAAGATGACGAGGATGCAGCATACAGGTACTAAGCAACAGTACATACATACTGTTGTATTGATGAATAATCAACTAAAACCTGATTGTTATGAATAATGCAAACCAATAAAACATGAATGAGCAAATCATTTTCTGCTGGATTGGGATTCCATCCTGTCAGCTCGGTGTAACCTGCTACAGTATGTTCAATTTTCTTGGTAATTTCCTAGTCAATTTCTATTGCTCTATTCATGCTTCTTCAAATAAGGGATTATTTTATGCCACCATAAAGATGTATCCATCTGTTAATTTCTTCAAGTAAATATTCCAATGTGATATGTGTAGTTGGGAGCAACTTTGAGAGGCCCTTTTATAGCACCTTTACAACAACTATGACTTACATATACAGTTTTGGAAAATGGACAACTAGCCTACCACGATTTTGAGTGGGCAGATCGATTAAAACCTTTTGACATTTACATAAAGAGGTATTATGATCTGTCTGAGATCAGCTGCAAATTAGGTTCATGTAAATATAGTATTAAAAAAAAAAATTTAAAGAATTTTGTTCAGAGGTATTTGTGTACGCATGATACCTTTAATAAGAAGGCACAATTCAGCTATTACATTCATAAAAGATGCAGTTGATTACATCATCGAAACCTTAATGTATGTACATGCATTGATGGGTATTGTTTTACAAAGGTGCTTGTTTTGTTTGTGCATTGATATCATTACTATGATACAATATTATTAACTATTTATAATTCATACTTCTCCATTATTTATGTTTTTAAGGTCATACCTCCAAGATTGCATCGATGTGCACGATATGTCAGATGCAGACTTGGAAGAAGATGCACAACTCAATCGTGCAATTGCTGAAAGCCTTGAAACTTACAGGTACCCCATTATCACAGCTACAGCAGCGCGCGAAATACACGGGGCGGAGTACGACATGAAGGTGACTTTCATGATTCGGGCAAATTTAACTCAGGATTGTAACATTGAATGGCAATTTTATACATGTGATTCTACTTCTAATGTGCTGAAAACCGAGTGGGTGGGGAAGACTTAATTATATAGGAGAAAGCGATGTTGAGAGCATTGAAGACAATTTTGATATGATCGTGTGGAAACATGCTTGGTAGTGATCAAACAAAATTTGCTTCACTGAGGTACTAGTTTAATTAACTCACGTTGAATTTTAATAGTTTGCATCTATCATGGATACTGTTATTATGTTTGTATTATTGTGATTTCCTTTCCTTTGTCCTGATCTCTGCTACTAAATATTCTACATATAAAACTCTGTTCTGTTGTTGGTAGACACTGCATTGACTCTATTTCAACCATGGTAATGTTGTCCAATGCTGAAATGATTGTAATAAATATAGAAATGAAGAATATAAATACTTGAAACTATTCAGAAATAAATCAACAACTCACTGCAGCATCAACATGGTGAGATATGTAGTTAATGGATTCTGGCGTGGATCAATAGCAATTCTATATGAACTAATGTAACTCAATAGGTTGTGTACAATTATCAAAACCTGCCAACAAAAGTCAGATTTCTATTTCTCTCACCAAAACAGCAGAAGAGACGATGTAACTTCTGCATCACTACTGTTGACGCTGAATCAGAAGATACACCAAAACAGTGTCTTCAGATTCAATGTTAACAGGTTGCAACTGTGGGAGTGCGCTGTGAGCGGCTTTAATCAGTTATCCTTTGCTGGGGACAAACACATCGTGGTACATTTAACAGGCAGTATTGGCAATATAGAGGGAGCTGTTGACCAAGGTGGCCCTTTGCGTGAATTTCTACGTCCAATGATGAAAGCATCGCAGAAAAATAACAGCTTATTTGATGGCCCTTTGGAAAGCAGATGACTAAGGATGAACGCAAATGGTAGGATGTTCTTCACATTTGATAGCTAGATCTTGTTGTGAATCTATGCATTACCTATATATATACAACAGTCAACTTTTTGTTTTAAAGGGTGTACACAATAGCTTATCCTTGTATAAAATATAACAGCCGCGTATGACATCATTACAGATGTAATTAATTATTTAGCTAACGAGGCCCTCAAAGGCTTGGAAACGAATCAACGCTATGTCGGGAGGGGAAGGCAGGGCCGAGGGACATCCCCCTGGAGTTAGGGCTAAGTCAATTGTTTGAAAAGTCGGGCAATTCGGGTCCATGCTTCAGCCCATCCCCTTTCCCCCACCGGATGAAAATCCTATGGGCAGAAGGGCGGTTGCCCACACTTTATGAAAATACTCACTTGGAATTGTTACTCTGACTAATTATTCCATGATCATTCATTGTTAAACGAATTGCTTTCATTTTGCACATTCAACTTTTTTCGCACATTAGTCGCTCTATCAATACACTGAGGAAAAATCTTGAGGTATGCGACTTGCAACTATTCTCCCCGCCCCCCAAAAAAAACGCTGGGAAGGAAAGATTTTCATTTCTCATGTCTTCAGATCCTTGTAACACATGTCTGTTACCACTCCCAAGTTAAATGTGCCGCATTTTGAGCATGACGTTGCACAATATGTCACATTGTTTGAGTGAAACATCGAGGAGGGTTGAGAAAATTGAAATAGGGGGTGGGGTGGGTGGACCCTCTTGATTGGCCATGTACAATGAACTTTCCAACGACGATTGAGCTCGAAACGAATGCAATATCATTTTGTACGGACGCCGGTCTAGCACGTAGCTGCTTCAAACCTTTAGCCGGGCGTAGGTACCTCAAACTGCCAAGTTCGTATGTCCAGTCCAGATAAGCAGTCGTCGTAATCGGTCGTCATCTACACTCGCTGACCAAGCGCGCGAAAAAACTATAAAACGTGTTGAATGGCTTGAGCGTTTTCTGTCTGAATTACCAACCCTTAATAACAAAATTGGTCGTTAACATTTACAAAAGTGGTGATCTAGGCAATTACAAAAGTGGTTGCCTGGCCATGAGGAAAGTGGTTTAAGAAATTGTTATTATAAAAGTGGTTGGTGAGCATTACAAAAGTGGTGACTTAAAGAAAAAAAATCACAAAAGTGGGTGGATTACAAAAATGGTGACCTTTATTACGAATGCGGTAACACATATTACAATGTACAGTGGTGACCTATTACAAAAGTGGTTGTTACTACAAGTGGTTGGTACAGGGGTTACTCTACAAGGGGTTACTCTACAAGGGGTTACTCATAGCATTATCTTGACTTATAAACACCGTCTGTACACTCATTCACCTTGCCAAATCCCAGCATTTTTGAATTCAGTTCATTATAAATCCACAACGAAACATGTCAAATTGAGAGCGTCAACGAGAAGCAGCGATTTAAAGAAATCTCATTGGCTGAAATAACGTAAATTCGGAAATGTGAATAATAATTATGGTTCCTAATTAGCAAATCCCAGGAATTATCCAATTGTTTTGGATGTCTGCGTTAAACGAACAGTTGTTAGGAAAAATTAAATTGTAAATTGCATATTGGAAAGATTCGTTGGCTGAAATTGGGTGTGAGGGAATATTACTATCTTAGCATATGTTTCTTGCGCTATATGTAAATTTAAAATATATCACATTTACTGGAAGCTCTTCATTAAGACAGCACATTCTTACAAATTTGAGAGGGAACAATTTTATAGTGCCAAATTTCAGAGTGAACAATTTTATACTGACAAATTTGAGAGTAATACTGAGAGAAGTGGCAAGAAATACATTTACAACTATTCTGAGTATATGAAAACATAATATGAGCTGTCTCTTTTCTAGGTCCCAGAACATATGAATCATGGCCCAGAGAATGAACTAATCGAAACTAGGGCAATAACGTGTCGGATGCTGTCAGCTGTTACTAATGATCCATCTCAGCCAACAAGAAGGGTGTATAACACCGTAGTTCAAGAGGAGCCGATGTGCCAATGTTCAACACGTTTCCCTCCCAGTTGGAACGCTGCAAGGCATCTCTTATCCCTCCAATTCCACATATTGTGGAAGAAATGGTGATTGCAGATGAATGGGCAGAGACATGGGGTGGTCGACGGTACTTGAGCCTGCAAGATAACGACTGGGGAAATCTTGTCTTCTGCACTGACAGCAGCTACTGTAAATTGCAGCAGTGCAGCGTACTGTACATGGATGGTACATTTAAAACCTTCCCTGCACCTAACACCCAGTTTTTCACTATCTATGGGCTATACTCATGACTGAGCGGCGCCTACCGTCAAATCCTACAACACGTCAAAGCCAAAGTGACGGAAGTATCAGGCCATCGACAAGTTGTGATAGACTTTGATTACTGCCAACGAGACTGAGTTCAGACAAGCTGTTATATTGGGCTGCTACTTTCACTTCTGCCAAAGCCTATGGAGGAGGGTCCTGCAGCTTGACTTGGCTGGCAGATACAGGCGGAGCTGGCGCCTGAGGAAGCAAATCAGCAAGTTCATGGCCATCGGCTACCTACCACTTGCCCTTGTCAGGCGATACAGTGAAAATGCTTGTGTTGAATTGCTAGAGTTTTTTTTTGTGACGGTTGTAGAGATGTAAACATCTTGCGGGTAGGTTGAGGCATTCGGGAGAAAAAAAAGTCAAATGAGACCGTATTTTAGAGAATTTTGGAGATATTTTCAAAAATCACGGATAAATGTGACTACAGATTTCTTTGAGGCTCCTGATTTGAGTCCTGTAATGTGTAAGCTTGTTGGAATTGATAGGGTCAGTTGATAGAAGTTTGACTTTGCATTAACATTAAATCAGATTACATTTAGGGTGGGTCAGCTATTACATTTAGCTTTGATTTTTATTACATTTAGGGTGGGTATTATATTTAGCGTTGT
>KN882383.1:173147-204010 GCA_000934455.1 Apostichopus parvimensis
TAAGTTACATTCAATCAATACTATCTCCAATTAGAGAAAAACTATTGAGATTGGATTTTAACCAACAGTGTGAACTATTCTGTTCTTCCATATTAGCGTAAGATTATTTGACAGAGGAATATCTCTACATATTTTTTTCAAACCGGTAAAGGATTTTCTTTAACAACATTTTACACCGTAACATCCCTTAATATTTGTTAAGGCAGTTGTTGACGTCACGTCGTTTCTTTCCAGCAATCTGACTATGCTTTATGCAGACAAAGAAATTATGATATTTTATTCTTTCTTGATCACATTTTGGTTTCGATGATAATCTTAACCTTTGCATTGATGATGGCGTATGGGTGTTTGGGTGTGTGCGTGTGTGTGTGTGTGTGGGAGTGCGTTTGTGACGCCCACCTTGCAAACACGATATCTCAAGAATAGAAGGTCAGACCAATTCGTATTTGGTGTGTAGAAGCACCACATTAAGAACAAGAAGCCTATTATTTTTGGTGGAGGTCAAAGGCCATTTGGGGTCACCAGGGGTCAAATTGTGAAAACTTTGTAAACACTGTATCTCAAGAAGGAAATTATAGGCAGACCTCATATTTGGTGTGAAGGAGTACCCCATTTTGTAAAAGAAGCCTATTTTTTTGGTGGAGGGCAAAGTTCATTTGGGGTCACCAGTGGTCAAATTGTGAAATCCTTGTAATCACGATATCATTACTGGAAGCTTGGGCAACCTCCTATTTAGTGTGTTCAAGTACCACATTGAGTTAAAGAAGACTATTGTTTTTGGTGGAGGTCAAAGGTCATTTGGGGTCATCAGAGGTCAAATCGTGAAACCCTTGTACACCCCGCTATACATTACTTCAGATTCATGAAGAAAACTGCTCATGTTACATCATCGAAACCACAACGCATTTATGCATTCTGGTTACTTGTTGTTTTCATATCTGTAGTAATATGTCTTTGCCATGGTTTAATTGAAGCGTTATGTACACGTGATGATAAATTTGATGTGCTAGAATCGGATGAAGAAGAGACAAGGACATTGATAGATTCTAATTTTTGTAATGTTTGCACAATTTGGAAAATAGTGCATATGATAAACGGAGGAAATAGTACACAAAACAAATGCGTTACCAACCTATTACTTCAACACGCTGCAGAAATGATTTCGTGGTGCTTCCCGTGCTTTTGACACATGCATACATCCCTCCGTGTTGTACTCCAACTTGTGAGATGACTAAGTCACCGCTTCTGTCGAGACTTAATTGATCATCGGTCTCCACTGACGGAACAACACTATAAGCGGAATATGTTAGGTAAACACTGTTCCTTGCTTCAAGCGATTTGGCCATCCACATAACAATTGAATCTTCAGCAGCAATGGGTAGTGGGCACTCTAGCACCAACTCTTCGTTTTGAATAGCGTAAACTGGATCTCCTGAAAGATCTGGTTGTTTTTTGAAAGGGTCATTTTGTGAGAAATCAAGCAATACTTTGCTATCGGATTCTTGTACCACAGAATATGGGTTGTGAGACTTGCACACAAGTAACACCAAGGACTGCTTATTGACTAGAAGGGGTATTTCACCTATGGCCATCTCTGATGTTACCGTAAAAGTAATCAAATCTGCAGAAAGTGTCTGATTTGTGGTGGGGTTCAGTGGTATGTCGTGAGTCCCATCTCTCATGCACCACGATATTGTTGCTGCTGGTCTTGTGTTGTGATGGACACACGAGACGACTCCATCTAGATTTCCTTTCATGATGCAATCAGGTTTACCCAGGCACTCTGTAATAACCGGGATTGGTTCGATTGGTTCAACTGCGAAACGAAGCCATAAACTTTACTTGTGGGGAGTTATTGTGAATGCTCAAGAAATGTATTGTTATTCACTGCAAGGAATATCTAACTGAATTATTAAAATGGGGAACCAGGACCCAATTTGTCCAATTAAACGTCTTAAAGCTGGAACGGATGACGATTTCGCTTTGTAACAAACAAACAGGACGTGTGCCTTGTGCGCAGATGCATACAGTTTGCTCTATATGATTTATAGCAGTAATATTTTTGACACAGCATTTTATATCTCTCTGAGTGCAATCCGCCATAGCTTGTCTGGTATATTGTCATTACATTTTTCTTACTTTCTTACTCACTAACTCACTCACCTGCTCACTTGCATATTGTACGCTGACATAGGTCATACTATAAATAGAAATTACTCACTCACGCGATTACTCATTAGTCACTGCGTAAAGCGCTAATTTAAAGTAAAGGAAGCCCTTATACATTACTGTTTGAGCTGCACCAACATTTTCCTGCCAATAATTTATATGAGAAATTATATTAAACATGTATCAAATTATAATTAGTAAGTAAAACCTGACAAATGCGACTGACAGACGCTGGAGTAGTAATAAATACCTACCATATACAATAACTGTAATGTCCTTGGTACTTGTAATCAAGTTAGGGCTCACAATTTCCAAGTGAAATACTCTTTCGTGCTGAACTGTTACTGAGTTGATAATCAACGAGCCATGACTGTCTATGTTGAATTCACCTGTCGTATAACCTGTTCCGCTGACTCGTCCGTTCTCCAATTTGATCAATAGAGTATCGCCTCCTTCATTATTCGTATCGTACCAGAAGAAACGGGTACTGTTTTCGAAAAGTCGGCATCTGATGATTCCTCGACCTCCCAAAAGGACGCTTTGTGTTGTGAGACAATCTATTGAAAAATGTAAAAAGAATATTTCGCACGTTTTGTATTGGAAGGCAAATGCTTAATAAGTTGATAAACCATGTTATCGGTCGATATAGTTTCCCTTTTTTATCAATTATAAATATGGTTAATGGATCATCCGGATTCAATGCTATCTGTTCCGAAAACGCCATACTTCGGCTATATTTGCCAATCATCTGTCACATGGTGTCCTGCTTGTTTTTTTTAAAAGACACTACTTCTGCTAGCATGCAAAGACATGACTAGTAGGTGTAAATAATGAAGGAACTTACCACTAACAAATGTGCACATAGTGCACGATGAAATAGGGCATACTATATATAGAAATTATTTACCATTCATTTCTTTATCATTTCCTAATCTGGATGCAAAAATAACGCAAATAATGCCAATTGACTTAGTTGTCATATAAAGAAAGCTTCACCGTCGCTATCATCCAATCCTAAAGAATGAACCTCAAGTTTATAACATGAGTTTATTAAGTTAGAGTGATATTCTGTATACATCACTATGACTTCAGAAATGATACACGGACAAGTAATGCATTCTTTGATAGTAGGTTTTCTCAGTGTTTAATGTGATGTCTAGATTTATTCATGTCGAAGTTTGCAAAATAGAACCCCCCCCCCCCCCTCAACCACAACCGGCTGTCACAAAAACAAACTGACTCTCCCTTGTTACGTCCGAAGTTTCTATATTTGCTTAATATAAGGATAAGGAAATGCTGCACTTTCTCGGGCCCATATAGGGGCTTTGAAATACATTTAATCGAAATTGTACCCCTGGAATGTGTTTCGGTGCTTAATTGAAGATATAGCTACAAGAGAACAGTCTCAAAGCACTGCAACTTCATGGCTTGGAGCAACTCCCACAAGAATTAAACTCCTCGTTCTGACATTTTCTATCTAAAGTCGCTTAGAGAGAAGAAGAAATATCTTAAAATCTAGCAACTTCCGGAACTTCGACTCCTGGATCTCCACCGGGGCTTTGAAATAAACTCCATATATATATAACTAATTTTTCTCACATGCATTTTGTGGTTTAAACTCGATGCGAGAGAAGGAATATATGAAAACGTGTTAGCTTCTATAGCCCCCCCCCCCCCAGGACCCAAATGTTTTCTTCGTCCTGATGTGCACTTTATACATATGCGTATGTTTGCTCCCCCTTCACTCACGCCACTCCTTCCCCACCTCTTTGTGCCGCCGCCGCATACACAGTCAAACTTTGGAGCTCATATGGAACCTATACGCAACCCCTAGACAAATTCGCAATTTTGAATAAAGATATGCTGTTTAAGCTACTATCTTACCTGTGTTTCTTGTTGCACCACAAGGCAAAGCAACAATTGCTATAATTAGTACTGTCGGATATATTTTAGGTCGAATCCTACGAGCAAGAAACAACAGTAGCATGATGTATTCAGAATTCATTTAATTCTGAAAGGTATTAATATAGTCACACTGAAACCATTAAAATAAGAGACCGTACGAAATTCAGCAAACTGGGCTACAAGTGGATGCATTCACAAACCACTTCATCATCACCAGTCTGTGTCAATTTACATCATTTAAGTCATTTGGTTCTTTCACGGATGACTTTCCATTAAATTACTCTCCCTCTTTGCAAGTATTTTCACATAGTGTGAATTACCAGTTATAGTATTTATTGCAATAATTTTTTTTACCAACATCTTACATTTTATTAAAAAATTACGCGTTATTTAAAACACTCTGATAATAAGCGACGATCGACACGTCCGTCTGCTTAATCTCATGATAAACTTTCGTCACAGTTTCACAAAATATAAAAACAACTTTATTACAGACCGTTGCTATGAATCGAGCTTTATAACTTATTTCTATTACGATTGACGTAGAAGTTATAGGTATGTTCACAAAGTAAGATCACTTATTATACGATCTTCATTATAATAAAGACATAATCATGTACCTAACATGCTTCAGTAGTAGTGTTTTGTATTTAGATCCCTGCTGTGCACGGGGTTTGACTAAACGACGTTTTCCTATCTGAAAAGGGAAGAAATAGATTGGAGCTGTTATTCTGTTCATTTTTATTTTGCTTGACGCATTGATGAAATACTATGTCTGAAATCTCGATGGTATATATATATAACTGAAATTCCATATGTGAATCTACTCTTCACTTGTAATAAAGGCTGTTTAATTATAAAACTATAATTTAACGGATAAATGTTGCATGCATACCCAACATTCGGATAATCCAATATAAATTACTGTAACCATTTCAAATAAATACTGAGCGGTGCATTACCCATCTCAGAAACACAGGAGAGTAGTTATGATTGAGTTATACTGATATTGCTGAGGACGGGGGATGCTACGGGGGGGGCAGGACCATGGCGGGGGTCCATGGGAGAAGCTGCAGTAGCCTGCATCATTTTGTATATGACAGAAATATAAGGAAAATTCATTGGCTGGTAATTACATAGATTAATACGAGCATATACGATAACGTATAGATAATAATCGTATACCATTTCTTTAAGAATAAATATGAACCATTGTTCACCCATCAATTACGCAAACATTATTAGTAAATAAACACCTATAGATTTGTTAGGTAATTCCTGTTTAATTCAAGGTGTTTGGGTCTTGCTGTACTTAACAAAGACCCGCAGATATTTGTTTCACTTACCTGCATCTGCTTTTTGTCTAACTGCATTAGATGTTTATTTTATTATTTATATTATTCATTATTATTTTTCATCAATAAATAGTTATATGTCGTAGATAAAAAAAAAAAATGCAATTACATTTGTCTTTACATTGTCTTTTTTCCCTCCGTCATCGGCGATGACAAACTATGCTTTCAACTTTGAACGTTTAGTTTATTCGTAATTTTCAATTATACTATGTTACCGTTACAAACAGTCATATTTTAGTGGTATTTTGTGTACTGTAACAAGCAGACGGTTCAACCCTCGCTGGCGCTCGCAGCTTGAACGGGGTCTATTGCATTGGAAAACAATGCATAGGTGCTAACGAGTAAGACTACAAGATAAACGTCTTGGGGTGGCATACTCCTATTAGAGTATATATCAATTAGACCCAAGTGTGGACTGGAAAAGTGCCAAAAAGCAGCAGAATAACATCTGTTTTGGTTATGGTAGCAATGGAAGGTATAACGTGTAGGCGAAAAGTATTAGATAGTTGTACACATTCTACGGGAATACATCGGATTCTATGTTTGCAACATGTCGAAGACTCTTTGGATATCATCAAACATCAGATGTCAGTGGTGAAGATTAACACCTCTCTGATTTCCTATAACTGCCATTGATAAAATGTAAATGTGACGAAATCTATATTAATAGGTAAACTGGATATTTTTGCAAACTAATAGTTCCCTGCTACTGTGTACATATTAAGAGAAAAGGTAATTCTGGATTTACCTTCATCATATTTAAGTTCATATTCTGTGAATGAAAAGAGAAATCAAACAGTATGACAGTTATACATGATTATAGGTTCTCTGGTGTTGACGTACAACAATGCTTTTCTTAACTAGAATGAGTCATTTTTTAAACGTAAATATCTTTACTTTAGTGTGCTAAAAATGCCCTGCCTCAATTGTTTGTTTTTTTAATAGTATAACGATTTAATTTATCACATTTTGTTTGCTGTATGTGGTTTTTGTCTTTCTGGGAATAACATCGAAAATGAACAAAAAGTGTTGCATCAAAACATGACAACATATATGCATCTCGTAATTATATAGCAATATGTGCGAGACCACATAAAGGATACCCACACCAATTCCCAAAATAAGTTTAAAAGATTGGTCATTATTCAATTATTTCTATAAGAACAGAAAACGTTTAGAATTTGTGAGAATATATATATATATACTAAAAAAATCATTTCTGTCTTACATCCAACTTAACATGAGAGTATCATGGGTGAGAAAATATGCGATATCACTTTTACATAGAGTTACTTCAAATACCTCATATCTTGAGAATTTTTCAGACATCATTTATACCCCAAACATGGATGTACACAAGAATTTTACACTTTAATTCGTACCATAAATAATAGTACAAACTAAAACTATTTCATTACGCACCCTATGTTCTCCCTCCAATAAAATGTTGTATTTATCTATGCTCAGAGAAAGCATTGATAACCTCTGTACTCGTTTGTCACCGTAAATTTTTATTCACACATAGTAACGCTTAATTCCTGCTCGATATCTAGCCATATACAAATCTCAAACATAAATGAATACACGAGCAAACTGCCTGTTCATTATTGACAAATGCCATGAATAGCGATTACAAATGAATAAAATACGTACTATCCAATGAGTTTTTGTAACTGCAATGAACACATTTACCTATTTTGTTCCTTCATTTACAGATGCTATTCGTATTATAAACAAGTTACTCTCTACTTTGTATATACGTGTCTCTATCATAGCAACATTGTTGGAGTCCTACATCTGAGTCGAGCACTGTCTTATCGACTTTGAATTTCAAAGTATAGTTGTATGTTTTGGTCACGTACCAGGGAGACACATGATTTGGGCCAATGGCAATGAAAGGTATCAAGTGTAGGCGAAACGTATTAGATAGTGGTACACATTCTACGGGAATACATCCATGTTTACCACATGTCAAAGACTCTTTGGATATTATCAACATCATATTTCAGTTGTAAAGATTTCCACCTCTCTGATTTCTTATAACCGCCATTGATAAAATGTGATGGTGAGAAATCTATTTTAATAGGAACTGAATATTTTTGCAAACTTCGTTCCCTGCTACTGTGCACATATTAAGAGAAAAAATAATGTCGGCATTACCTTAATGGGAAGCATCTTTATATACTGTGAATGAATAGAGAAAACAAACAATTTGACAGTTATACACGGTTATGTGATGAACAGAGAATCCTCATAGGAGTGACTTTGTCTAGAAAATCATGATCATGAAGTGTTTCTGGTACCTGTATGAGAAAATATACGATACCATTTTTACATACAGTTATTTCAAATACTTGATATCTTGAGAATTTGTCAGAAATCATTTATTCCCCAAAACAAGGATGTACCCAAGAATTTCACTCTTTATTGTACAATATATAATAATTAAAACAAAAACTGTTTCAATACGCAACCTATTTTTTACCTCTAATGAAATGTGTCTCTTATTTGCTCTCTATAATATCGGCACTACTTCAATGGGATGTTCCATATGACGCTGTGAACAAAAAGAGAAAACAAACAATTTGACAATTATATATGGTTATAGTTTCTCTGATGTTGATGTACATAATATTCATTATAGGAGTGACTTTGTCTAAAAAATCATGATCATAAAGTGTTGCTGGTACTTCAATCAAATGATCATTGGGTGTATACTGAGTTTGAGCAACAGACGATGTTGAAGTACGGTGCCTTGGTTACGTAATGTATATGTAACTATATTGTGAGGGCAATTTGTACGTTAATTTGATGACATCGTTTTATCTGCGATACTATGATAGTACAATGGAGAGGCAATTTGAGAACAACATGAGGTTATGTTTATGAGATTTTTTTGAGGATTTTCCACAAAACACAGCATAATGTGAGTGAAAATTTAAAACAATAACAATTGTTGACCAATTTTTGCAGATAAATTAGAATGGATCACTTCTGTTCACATTAATATCTTACTTTAGTGTGCTAAAAATGCCGTGCCTCAACTGTTTTTGTAGATAGGATAACAATTAAATGTATCAGCATTTGTTTGCTTCGTGCGATTTTGGTCTTTCTTGGAATATAACATATTAAATAAACAAATATGTTGTATCAAAACATGACAGCATAAATGCATCTCATTATTAAAGCAGCATTTTGCTTTTGGTCGCCGTTTTTTACTTTTTTGACATGTCCATCTAGTTTTTTACATATATCAATCACAAAACAGCAAACTAAGATATCAGCCAAGTTTTTCCCTGCCAACATCGTTAATTGGCGAGTAATTAAGGATATTTGCAGATAATGAGAAAAGTATCCACGACAAAATTCCACATTTAAAAAATTAATCGCATACAGGCCCCAAACCCACTAGTTTGAATTCAACCAATCAGAGATCCAGGTTTAGTTATGAGCCGTTGCTAAAAACAGATTCAAGACTGCGTTGGTACAACCAGGGAGTTGTTATGGAACTCCCTGGTACAACTGCCATATAGACTACACAAATCAAACATGGTGTTGTATTACGTATTGGTCAATGACGTTCGTAGTGTTTAAATATTCATATTGTGGGCGAGGTTAATGGGATCCCAACGGAAAATATCTTGGAGAAAAACAAAGTTGAAAGTTGCAAATTTTTCGACTTTTATGCCACCATTTGAAGTAAGATTTAAAAAGATAAGCTAGTTATGTATGTCGTTATGGCATAGTGGAGTCAGTGAGGTTGAGAAATATCATAGAAAAGGACGCAAAATGCTGCTTTAAATATCAATATGTGCGAGACAATAAAGAGGATACCCACACCAATTCTAAAAATAAATTTGAAAGATTGGTCATTGATCAATTATTCATATAAGAACAGAAAACATTTCGACTGTTGTGAGTAAACATAACCAAAGAAAAATCTCTTACATCCAGCTTAACATGACATAACAATGGATGAGAAAATATTCGAAACCATTTTGTTTATACTTTGTAGCTAATAAATTAATATAGCTAATATAAACAAACTTGATCAAGTTGTAACCACTTTATTCCGAGTTTCGCGATGTTCAAATCCATACCTTAAAGAGTTTAGAGTTGATCTGCAGAAAACAAATCCACAATACACCATTATCTGTCATTTTGGTAAAACACTGCCGAGTTACTAAGGATTCGTTAACACAAAAACGTGAAAGTCAAAATGTTTCGTGTCAGGATACCAATACACTGAATGAGGCCAAACATCTCCTAAATTATTTCTTAAGGCGTTTCATACATGCCACCTGTCATAATACAACAATATACAACAATGTAAGGAGTTTTGAGACAAGTTTGCTGTTATTGTTGCTAGGATGTTTGGCAAAGATGCTCACTAAAACACCAGTTGCGAGTGGAAGATAGAAGCTCTTTCAACTTAAGATTTTCATTTCGTAAAAGATCGCTTTGATTTAACCATAACGATATTTTTCGCGCACCAGTCTGCAGCTAAAAGTAAAAAAATTGGGGAAATGTGCAAAGTCGCGCTGATCGAGTAGCGGTTCAAAGTAGCAGTGGGGTACTGTATAGGCTTAGCACTCGCGCACACCTAGCTACTGTATAGTATATGTTTAGTACTAGAGGAGCCCTAATGTAACAAAACTGAGCCAAGCTATCTTCGTAGGTACGTTTGAAGATGTTCTATTTTTTAATTGTTTGAGACACTACAGAAGGCCGAGCTGCCTATTTATGATTCTGCAACCTGTTTTACTTTTGGTGGAAAGAAGTTTAAATTTCATACTGCGCAGAAAGATAAGTTTCCAATGTGCAATTACGAAGCACCGTGTATCTGCCTAAGTGTCTAACCTGTGTTCATAGAAAGTATTGATGTTGTAGATATGTACTATGTACTATGGAACATGAACAGCAAACATATTGGCGAGTGAATTTTGCGAGTAGATATTTAGTCACTGTCGCCAAATAGCGACTACTTTTAAAAATATTTGTCGAGTTCTGAAAACCTTTACAACATGAATTCTCATGGTAGAAATCATGAATACTTTTCATACAAGGTTTATGGATTTGCCATATTTAGTACAATAATCCTGTTGCTTGTGAGGTCAAATCTCATTTGAGGTCACCAGAGGTCAAACTCTGAAAACCCATTTACATGATAGCTGAGGATGGAAATCGTAGATACTTCTAATACTTGGTTTGCGGATGCATTACATTGGGTACAAGACCCCTATTGCCTTTGGTGGAGGTATGTATTGCCATTAGTACAGTAGACTGACCTGTGTTTATCATGCCATAGTGTAATTGTACATCAAAATATTTGTTCGTGCCATTTATATTGTAACAGCTATTTCTGGTTAACAAGCAGAAGCCTAGTGCAATGGAGTCCTCGATGCATTTTGCATTCTGGTTTGTTAAATGCATTGATGAGCAGCAAGATCGCTAGCAGAGGTAACGAACTAAATGAAAGTGCTGCAGCTTCGGTGGGCTTCGCCGTACACATGTAGTCCCAGGCAATGACAATGAACACAACGAGAAATATTTCCTTATAGTTGGTTTAATCTTTAAAATTTGCTCGGTCAAAAAACTCGACCTACTGTACACCCCTAGAGAGACGATCTTGCAAGGTTACAAGTGGCTTCATGTACAAAGGTTTCGGAAATTACCGGCCAAATCGGATGGCAATATGTCAAATGGACACGGTACTAATATATAAATTGGAGGAAAGCCCACAGACAGCGGCGTAACTAGGCAAATGCGGCCGGTGCTGCAACATGGAGCCCGTTAACAAATACCTACAAAAACAAAATTCCCTTCCACCGAAGCCTATTCCCAATTAAAAATCAAAGCTACAGAATGAAATGTATCCCGGAAGGTAATGATGACGGTATTGAAAAACTTAGCATGCATAGGGTCCGGATTTGTGACCTGATTAATTCACTCTGGCTACAGCTTTGAGTACACCGTTTCTGTATAATACTGTGTTAGACGAATCTAACCGTAAAAGTAGATACCGACTTTGATGTAGTCATTGCACACTTCGCAATCGGAGGTCCCCGTCACAATTGTGCACGGTCGGTTAAAGGGACTCCATAGTTTTCCCCTTTCGGGAAATCAAAAAAAGACGAAATTCTTTCCCGATACCAAAATGGGAATTCCAAGGAAGCCTGTGCCATATCCGGGCGTCTAATGCTGCCATTGCCAATTAAAAAAAAAATTCTCACCCAAGCCCAACCAGGGACGTTGCTAGAGGGGGTGTGGGGGTTGTCTTACCCCCCCCCCCCAATACAATTGGTAAAACTGACGGTAGTTGGAAAATTGGAGTGCGACAGTCGGAATTTCCGACTGTCGCACTCTAATTTACCTAGGCCTATTCATATATTCCTGTGATTTCCTTTTCCTTGCCAGTTTGAGAAATTGTATCTCGCGATCCTTATTCTCCACCATACAAAACTTTGTATGATTTTGAATACTCTAAAGAAAAAATGCCTAATAGAACTACCGTACAACGTTCGCCAGCTTCAATTCGGTTTATTTATGTACTAATATTGCTATTGGGTGATCCTGTTCGCTAGAATATATTTTATAGAAATAGATCAGTGGTTATTTTTGTTCGCGGAATCGGGCCCACATAGTTATGTATAGCTTAGGAGTAGACAATTATCTTCCTCAGAAGTAATGACCATACAAACTAAAAAAGTATGAGGTTTACATCAAATAACTAAGGTTTCAGCAGTGAAAAAAGTGTTCGAGATTGGCCTAAAATTTAACTTCTTGAAGATTTCCTTCAATTTTTGTTGTACGAATTATATTCTTCAAAGTATCGGCTTTTCTAAATTCCATTGGGCCCTAGACTAGGCTTAACATGTTACAACTGATTATCTCAATTGTACAGTGGCCGAGAAGTCCATGATGTTGAGAAACCTCTCGATTTTATCACCATCGAAGGTTGCACTTTCGTCTAAAAATTATTGGATAAATAATATGGTATATGTAACATGTGGGCGATGCTAAGTATGTTTCTTCACTGCGTCATCCCCGCCCTATGGATATTTCCCGGCTACGGATTCGCATTGGCAAAGTCAGACTGACTAAAATTGAATATTAGCGCCCTTTAAAGCTATTTAATATGCATATGGCTGCCACGAAAACACTACTAGTTTTAGTCACGGTTGAAGTTGTTTATCTGCAAACTTTGTCTGTTCATCTTAGAGCAGAGTTAATATCAGGTAATTAGTTAATACGGGTTGGCGTATGTCGCCACCGAATTTGTCCATATCGAATTTATCTATAGGCCTACGTGAGAACCGCAACCACTGAAAACTGTATGTTTCTACAGTATATTTTTATACTTATTTCTAAGAACTCTATTAGCCCTTGACGAAAGATAATAGGCAGATTGTTCATGTGAGTAATAAATAGCCCCGTCCCCCCCCCCCCAAAGAAAAATTATAAAGGGCGCTAGGAAAAAGCACTGTATTTTTGGGTAATTCACTATGTCATCGAACATAATTTGTTGAAGAATAATAAAAAGTTTTCGCCTTTGTTTATGTAGTTAGTAGTCTATGTAGCCTTCAAGCAGATAACTTATACTCAGTTGCTTACTTGCTTAACCAGAGTTATAGATAAGTTTGTGAAGTGAGGGCCAGTGGGTACAAATATATCGAAAAAAGTTCGGAACAAAAGTGCAGTCGCGAAAGATGGGGTGTCTGACTGACGCTGACCGTATCGTTGACGAGTAGCGCGGGGGAGGGGGGTTACAAGGCAGCAGTTGGAATTTTCTGGCTTCAAAACCTATCCAGTTGGAATTTCAGCCACTACACCCCCCCCCCCCCAATCATCAGACCTAAGCTACGTCCCTGAGCCCAACAATCAATATTTTACTCTTCTTTGGATCCCAAATATATTGCTGCACAGCTCCTTTCTACGCAACTGCCCTATAGAGACAGACATTGCAAAGTGGTTGTTTTGACAATTAACCGAAGTATTTTCTGGTCCCATATGCGTTTGCTATTTTTTTCACTATACGTGTAGTTTAATCAGCCCTATTGAAAAGAACAATACAGATGCTGGTATGGTTGAGTTTAAACAAGATGCTATATTAAGTAACCTGTAACACATGGACATGTTCTATCGATTAAGTTTGTCTTTAAGCATGACTGCATTGAATTACTTACCACAAATCCTGCATTCCCATAATGGAAGATGAATTTACATGATTAGTCAAATTTCATATTTACCACGGATTGTCATACCCAACCATACCCTACGCACTGTTAGGTGATGGCACTGTTAGCTAAAGTTGGTGCTATGTGACCCAGAACGTAACATTTAACGAGCTATGTTCATTGTTTTTATGATGGAAGAAATGTTATAGTAAACTTTGGAAGGAACAGTTTTCATTTCGACCCTGCAGAATTCAATCAAATGCACACAGAGGCCGATCAAATCAGGTTGAACCCATCTGGTTACCAACTTGGGACACCAGGTTGATAAAAATACATCCCAAACAGAGGAAGAAAGCAGGCCTTTAAAGTTGCTGGCCTCGATCTGCCAAAGCTGTTAACTTATTTGCATCCCCATATATGTCATGCAAACCTCACATGTGCATTAGTTTAGACTCAGCTCAAATTCGAGTCTTTTTGCTCGGACTCGGAGGGTATTGCATTCGAACTCGGATTCCGGCTGGGTGAACTCAATTACAGCCTTGTTAAATATTACATGACACTAAGGATCCCCACCTCTCCCATAGAGCATATTGACATACTTTCAGCCTAACTCCGTACGTATTTTGAGTTGTAGGATGTATACGGTTCTTAATTACTGCTACATTTTTTTATAGCAATATTCTGCCTAATGGTAGATAGGGGATAACTCGATGACAAAACGAATCCTTCAGGGAAGCAATCTGTGTAACCATTTAACTTGTGAATAGTTTTCACTCCAACTCTAGCCATTACTGAAGAAGGTCCCATTGGAACCGAATTTCCAATACATATTGTAACCAGAAAGCCAGTTGGCTTTGTGGTACTTAGCTATAAAATTTGCTCAAAATTCCACATAAGTACATGACTAATTTGAAGCAAGTGATATTTTTGTCCAAGAATTAAGTGAGAACCAGAAAAGATCAGACATTTGTAGCGCTCCCTTGTGTGCATCGACCATTTAATCACTGGTAAGGATTTTAAGTTATAGAATTTTTATTCCAAAATGTTTCAGTATCCAGAAAGAACAGTCTTCCTATGTGAAATACAGACACATAGATGTATGAATTAAAGGACATTCTCTTCTACCAATTTTTAGCTAGCAAATCAGCTATGTCCCCAACCATACCTTTAATAATTGCTGTTAAAGAATGAGAGCTTTTACATATGACATTGTTTATACACTGTGAAACATTTTCACAACTTACTGCCAAAGCAAAGGGCATTTCGTATAAATCACAGAGAAAATAGTCAATTTATTTTTTTAGAAGATTTGAGATAACCTGTTGACCCCTTGGGCCATTTTGTTCTTTTCCACCATTTGAGATAACATGTTGAACCATTGAAGCTGAGAGGTTGAAAACTGATAAAGGCCTGCATGAGTGTGTTTAAAGACTACCAACTCTTTGAAGCAAATTTCATTTCCTGGATGACTGCATGTTTTGTTGAAGAATTATAGAGCCCCTTCAGAATATTAAACTGAACTGAATTTGACCAAACCATTTCGTCACAGCTTTGGAGAATTCACAGATTAATTGTAGTTTAAATTTTGGAGTTATGATGTTTAAAAGGTTTTCATAATTTGACACCTGTTGAATTCATTTGACATTTGACCTCTATTTATTTCAATAGGGTTCTTGCACTCAGCAAGATGGATCTAAACACTATGTATGAAGTTCAAGAAAGATGTACTTCTTGAGTTAACCTTTTTACAAGATGTTCAGACTCTGACCTCTGTTGACCCCACATGATCACTGAACATCACAGGAAACAATAGGGAATACCTATAGTATGAAGTTAATCCACCGTGTCACATCATAAGTGTCACATCCAACACGCGCACTATCACACACTTCCTCACATTTCTGACGTGAGGTGAAGTGCATAATCTCATCTCACTACACATTGCATGTAGGGAGATGAGATAAAATTCATAGAAATGATGGGAATTTTAGGTAAACCCCGTGGAAAACATCTAGTTTAAGTCTTATTTTGTTATCATTGATCCCACAGTTTATCCTTCAACGATGTGTGTAATTAAGTTAAAGAATGTGGACCAGCCGTTGTCCTTTAATATCATTTTTAGTTTTAACACATCTCGGCAACTAAACAGGTTAAAAATATTATTCAACTTGTTATGTTAAGTATGAAAAGAATCACTTCATAAGGGGGTGGGGTAAGGTGCGGTTAAAAAGACCGGCAAAGGAATTGTCAATCAACTGATTAAATCGTCCTGAGGGATGAATGAGTTTCAGGTATCTCATTAAGGGAATTTAGAGGTGTAACGAAACCGTTGTATATCCATTTAAGTAACATATCCCTATACTTATACTAGCACTATACTGTAGTAGAATAAGTCGTACAATCTCTCGCAGTATAGTCGCAATGCATGTCTCAACCAACAAACGTGGTGTCTCTAATTAATGAGCTAGTAGCTTGCCATAGACGTCAGCTGTGATTGCAGAAGATAAATGACGAAGTTCACATTACTAATACAGATGGATCTGTAGGACGATTTGTCCAGCATGTAATACAAGATACGTTATTGATATTTTGATTTGAGTATTCGTTCAGTTTGTATTTATGATAATTAAGATCGATAATAAATAGTTTGTTATTAAGTTTCCCTAGGCTTAATCTTTCAGAGTCCTATATTTACACACATATAGGTCTAGGCCTTAAAGGCCTTTAAGGAGATATAGAGATTAATAAGGAGTGCAAGTCGCAGATATCTTCTTGCGATACATTGCGACTTTTGTAACAATTTGAGACGCTTTGCGTCGCTTTGATAAAGTGGATATTAGAATACACAGTCAGTTTCAATAGGGAGAATTCCTGAAAGTATTTGCACTAACTATGTACACATATGAACGAACAAATTAACGAATCAGGAACTAACTTGGTTGTTGTAAGGGAAAAAACGACGTAGCGATCAAGTATCCAGACTAGTCGCTACTTTGCCGCGACCTATTGTGACGTCAGTTATTACACTTATTGTTGATCAGTGTCATGAAACGACGTGTTAGCTTCGACACGACACTGAATGTGTATGGAACACC
This sequence comes from Apostichopus parvimensis, assembly GCA_000934455.1. Classification (NCBI taxonomy): domain Eukaryota; kingdom Metazoa; phylum Echinodermata; class Holothuroidea; order Aspidochirotida; family Stichopodidae; genus Apostichopus; species Apostichopus parvimensis. Next base: position 189,849 of record KN882383.1, read on the forward strand.
AAAAGGACCACAACTGATGATTATAATGTGATATGATATGATGATAATATAAATGTTTATGATAATATGCAGAACATATACACATACTATACTAAGTTTACACGATTGTAATAAGATTTTACACGATGATATTAATAGAGGCCACGATAATAATACAAAAATAATCGAACACACTTAAAAAGGAGCATATTGCGTTTAAAATCTGTTTAGTATTTAGCAAGCATTTTCTTTAGGCTTCTTTAGTTGCTCAGTTGAAATGAAGTGAACAATTGAACAGTTTGCAGAAAAATGTTGAATTGACGAGATCTGATAAGTCAATTAAACATTTTGCAGAAGAATGTTCAGTTGCTCAGTTAAAGCAACTGAGCAATAAAAAAAAGGTTTTTGATAAGATATTATCTTGTTATGTAAACAATTTACTGAAAAATGTTGACTTATTGGGGCAAAGTTTTCCTATTTTGATGGCAATATCGTTATCGCATGAGTGTATTAGCATTGTAATAATTATTTATAGGAAGCGCGTACCACGTACGATTGCTAGCTTAGCTTCATAACATGCCGTTCGTGCAATAACTTAGGACGAATCATAGAAAGGATGAGAACGAATGTTGTCGACGTCGTTGTGCATACGGTTCGTGACACTCTATCGAGTGTGGTTAGGTAGGCTATATATGTATTTTATTACGCAGTGGCCAAATGTACGCTTGTAATAGGCTATAGGCTAAATTTAGCTAATTGCATCTGCCAAACTAAGTAGCTGAATCAGTAGGCCTGAATGTTACTACGACAAGTTTTTAACATTTTTTCGACACTGAAAGGAGTGGAGCAGTTGCTCCCACTGCCCCTCCCCCCCCCCACCCCCGGATACGTCCCTGGATGGAGAAGTATGTGCTGCAAATCTAATAACTTTCTTGCAAGAGACAGTGTGCATTTCAAGGTACAGAGGAGAGCAGAAGTAGCATGCTTGTCTTCACAGAGCTGTAAATATTAGTAGTCTTATGGACATGTGGTATGAGGTACAAGATCCAATTTCTGACAATCGTTACAAACAAAGAATCGAATAGAAAACCACTTGTAAAGGAATTTCTCTTTTATTGGAGGAAAATGCTTTTTACCTGAAAGACTGACTGCCTTAAACAAAAAAGGAAAAAAAGGAACATAACAAGAGTTATATCTGTCATAAAATTTGAGAAGAGGTTAAACAATACTTAGTACTAAGCCGTTCATCTTATATCTCTGCACACTATACTTTTTGATAGTTGCTCATTAGAAAACCTCAATTTTAATCTTATATGAAACAAATAAAATACATGTTACCATTAAAGGTATGCTGTTTTGCCCCCAAATATGCTAGATTTTCAAATATGATCACCTTTGGTCATAATTCTTAACCTGTTTTTATTATAACCTTCGAGGAAATTTTCCTCACTGGGACATTCATTCATCTTGTGTGTTCCTAAAAAAATTCTGAGAACAATTTGGAGAGTATAGACCTCCACAAGAGTACTTTCTGAAAACTATCAGTTATTCCGTGCTATAATTTGGGGCCTATACTGACTACCTTTAAAATCATTCGAAACACTTCAAAGCAACACGACAGATTCAGTATAAAGACGCATTTCCGTAAACGTAAGTAAAAAGGTGCAATGAAATTTTAATTGAAAAAATTGGATGACTTTGGCTTCAATAAACTGTTTTCAATGGTATGGCAAAAGCAAAGGCAACATTTCATGCTCAATGAAAAACCACTCATGTAAAAAAATTGTTTGGTAAGTTAATGTGAGTGAGATTGACAAAACTGACTTAAGCATTGTACCACTGTTCTTAGCAAGCACATTAAGATGTTTATGAGGTGTCAGCGAATATGTAACGAAAACAATTAAGAGTGACATAACAGCTATGCAACAACCTTTGCGACAGCAACACTTTGACTATTTCTCGACTTGCATTTTTGCAAAGACTGCCAAATTGATCTGACTTGGAAAAAATTGTAAACTTACACATTACTTTACACTCTTGACTGGAAATGACTTGATTTGTTGAAACAAGCTTTAATTAAAATATCTACAATACCTTTGGTGAACAAATGCCATATTACTGTATAGGGTTAATGGGCCACCCAATCTTAGTTTTGCAAATTAGTATTAAGCCACATCCCCTCATTAATATGCCTAATCAATTTACCAAACATTATAATTTACCTGTCATCAGCCATCAACTGCAATGTCTCAATACAATCTGAACGATTGCTGGTACTTACTATATTTTTGAAGCATTAACTTTAACCATGTGACCTCATTAGTATTCATGATGAGTATCAAACACAACAGGGTTATTTACTCCCTATAACATGTACGTATTATCACCAAACAACGTCACACCAAGTCCCAGTACAATGGGACTTGTCATTATTTCAAAATTGTCATGTTTGACCCTGTGACCAAGCACCAAGCACAACAGATCACCAATACACCCAAAAGATTGTGTCTACATAGTGAATAATCAAAGGTAGGTGTCACATATGCATAAACACAAATATCAACAAGAGCTTTATTGAATGCTTAGGTTCCTGTACTTTCTGCAAGGAACGAAAAATGCACAATTGACTCTCCAGTCCACCGCAACATTATTTCAACCTTGACCTACAAAAACAACCACATGGAATTGCATCAATATTTGCCATAGTGAATTGCCACATGGTGTATGACAATATAGATAATATGGTTGGGTTTTTATTGTACACTTTGCATATTTGTTGAATCTGTGAATATTGTATAAACAAACACATTTAGAGAGCAACTTGAAGTAATGGCAGGCTAAAATCTTCTCAAATATTGATGCATGTACTATATGTCAAGTGCCCACATTGGAGAATCCAACCCATGGATGCAGAAAGAGTCCTGAAAATGAAAGAAAACAAAAATAAATGTTAACAGAATGTTGGATAATAGGAGACACATTGCTTTTAAAGCAGCAGACAGAGATTGCTTTCAACAAGCCCATGTTACATACACATTGTAGTGGAACTTGTAAATGCATTTTCTCTCTGAAAATGACAGAAGCGTACAATAGTACAGGGTGAAGAACTTCATATCAAAGTGAAATAGGCACATGCACAACCAAAACGAAAAACTTAACTGCAATATGAATTCACACACAAAAGAATCCAACCCAAATGCGTAGCAAACACTGACTCGACCTACCTGTAATGTAGCCTACAGTGACTTGATCCAGAATTAGCAGGTGGGCCTATATATCTAGTTACACCGGATGAAATCACACAAGTGTAAAACTACTTAGTGCTTACCATAGCCGACCAAGACAGTACCTTGTTTAAGATCAGCTTATTTAATTTCAAGTCCTATAATATGTAGGCTACTGGGGCCCTGGGGAGTGGGGGTATTGCCAGTGCTGACAACCACCAGTGGCAGAAGTCAGTATTAAACTATAATGTCAGCATACTAGCTATAGTGCTGTGTAGTTGTGCTAGCACTACCCTACTTCTCAACTACTTAAGTCCTCCAAAATTCAGGGAAACGACATTGAATTCGTAAACGATGTCTACATCTTGAAGGCTAACATCATATTTCATAAACACACGTTCCCTATGATTAATAATACACTGCACTGTATAATACTTAAAATAACCCTAGGCTACACACTATAGCAATGTGCAAACACAACTACATACTTAATTAACTACGATAGGATACGTTGACGTTGACCAAGAGCACCCTCAAAATTGTCACTTTAACTCGACCAGAATGCTAGAACAACCCCGAATTTAGCCCCAAAGCATTGTTAAACTTGTTTTATACCATCGGCCGAGCGATGGAGGTAGTACCTTCTGGAAAGCGGAAAATGTGCAATTCGAAAGATAAAAGGTTTGTACTCACGTTTCGTTTGTAATTTTCAATCCGATGGAAAAATTTTCCGAAGTTCATCCACATGGTGAGTCCGACATCGTCGCAAACAGATATTTAATGAATTTTCTACTTCTTTCTTCAAAGTTTTGCTAGAAGCAATTCGATTGCTGCTTTATGCATATGTATTGAAACGGATTTTCAGAGGATATCCAAGCTGCAATGTACTGAAATATATTGCCAAGTGTTTAAAGATTGCACAATAACGGGAAAAGTCGCACTGTTATCATATTCTTTGGAAGGAATGAGGAACAGTTGGGGAAGATTTAGATCGCAGTGACCAGCTGTAGAGAGTTTTGTAAACAATCTTGCAGATCGTTCATAATTACTTAATTATCTTCCTGCGATATATTACAATTTAAAGAAGCGTTATATTAGTTTCTATTAATCTCAGATTGTGAGTTAACCATTATAGTGAAAGAAATATGAAGCATGATAGACAATATTAGCAACCATAAAAAAAATGCTAGAAATAAAAGGGCTTTACCTGAAGCAATTTTATGTTTTACATTATAAATTATTGAAGAAACATATTACCCAATAGTTAAAGGGAAAAGGGCTAAATCTAGCCTGCTGTGCATGAAGTGCTATGTTTCCCCAATTGTTGAGAACAATTGCTAACAAAAACTAAGTAAGTATACTAATCATTTTAAAGAGTTCGCGTAGCCTTTCTCTGTAGCAACTGACTCGTTAATCTTGCAGACTTCTGCCCACGATCAGACGGGAAGGGAAAGAGTTCTGACTAGTCTCCGAAGTCTTCAATAATGTTAACGCTTCGATTCAAGTCATCGATATTTTTTCTACTGGATTAAAGTGATAAGCTCACAGCTGTTATTTCAATCGGTCAGTCTCGTTACTAATTATTGAATCAAGCTATGACTCGTTACAACACATGCAAAATATTACATTATACGTTGGGGGGGGGGGTCTATATAGCTGCATGTGAGAGTCATTCGAAAATTAAACTTGTTCACTAAGATGATTACCTAATTAGCATCATGATGGTGACGGGAAATTTGTAATCATTTCTCAAAAGTCTGTATAATTATGTCATTTATAATTATTTATGCCAGTCAAACCAATTCCTACTACTTTAAAACTGATAAAACATAATTCGTCAGCGATGTAGCGCAGGAAGAAGACGCCATTTTGACTCGGTTCTGCAACCTCGATGAATTAATGACATACATTTGCAATCTTTTTCTCAAAAGGAATTTGTCACTTGACTACCGATGAAACATATTCTTTTTGTCTTTTCTTTTCTCACAGACTGACTGGAATGTTGGTATAGAACTATAGTAGGTGTTCTCAAGACGAAAAATTTCGCTTTGGTTGATTCATATATCTTAGAAGGTCCTTGCATGGCCTAGGCTATAGCCTATCTTTCATACTTACCAATGCGATTATATTTCCAATTGGTAATGCTGTGTGCCAAGCGCAGTGCGACATACAGAATAATAAATAATAAAGCTTAGTTGTGGGGCAAAAAAGTTTTTGTTCACGAAAACACTATAAGAATAGAAATGTCAACAATAGCTTCCACAAATACGTCACGCTTTAAATGGCGACTATACATGTATAGTATGCTCAAGGTCAGTAAATATAATAAGCCTACTGTATTTGCCAAATTTAGCAAGTTCCCCACCAAGCTGATATGTGTGATAAACTATGTTTATCACATAGTTTATCAGAAAAGACGCAAACGTACCGCTTGCAACCGTTTTAGAAGGCCCCAGACTCCACCTGAGTCTGAACCACCATCCTCAACTGCAGTTATTAACTTATCTTCTTCTACTCTTACCAGTGCAGACGTTAGGCTTCTCTCCAAAGGACTCAACTTCTGTCCTACTCCACCCAGAGGCGTATCCAGGATTTTCTAACCCGTGGGGCCCGAATTACTATCTAAGCGGAGCGCCACCATCGGTTGGCGCGCAGCGTACAAGAAAATTTCTGGTTTTTATACCCCCCAAATCACCGGAAATGGCACTTCTCGGGCTTGAAAATGACCAACCAGATGTACACTTTTGCCTGAGAACCAAGTATTTCCCAATATTTTTTTTCCATCCATAAACTTTTTGAAGATTTTCTTCAGTCACAAATCATGTTCGACCTCATCGCATGTCCTGTGGATCATTGCTTTTGTAGGTGATTCTACGTCGCGGCCCACAATACCCGACAGCCCCACTTTTCAAGGTTTTCAGCCCATTATTTGTTCAGAATTTTAAAATTCACCTTTCTCGTGAATAAACTTACTTCAAACATACCCATAATGTTGCAAAAATGTCTTATGGACAACCAATATAGAAAAACCTCCTTCAACCCATAACAGACCGGTCAAAATGACACGAGTAAAGGGAAGTATGATGAAGAATGTTGGTAAGGAAATTTTCGAAAATTCAGACACAATTAATTTATTGGATATTAAACCCTCTTATAACGGCTACTATAAACTTGGTTGAAGGAAATGAAAAAATACGAGATATTTCCGAAACCGAACACTACACACATAGGCGTAGGAGGCGGGGGGGGGGGGCTCCTACTGAAAGAAAAATAAATTGCAATGATGTAGCTAAAGGAAGCGAAAAAAATATCTCCTTGTTAATTAATATAAAGTTCTAAGCTTGGCCGACTAATTCGCCATCACTAATGTAAAAGAGAATTTGACATAATTGGACCTCGATGATTTTTCTCCATCTACATAAGACATTTGGTTGTTTACATTAGCATCCCGCGGTATACTGCGCAATTTACACGGACCGTACGGTACACGATGGCAAGCGATGTAATAACCGATGCTTGCTTATATGATATTGACCTTAACATGTTGAACGCGCGCTACGCGCGCGAAAAATTTAGGTTATATTTATCGGGCAAGTCATTACAGCCCCCAAAATCAATTGAGTTCCTATGACTACACACATCGACAGTTTTGAGGCTGTTCATCCTGGAACCGCCATTTTCATGCTCACTGATATGATGTGATATCTGCTGTTTGCTTTACAAATTCGAACAGGTGCGTGGCGAATAATTTGCCAAGGGAGGGTCGAAGCCTGTAGGCAAACTATCTAAGCGTAGCGTAGCGCCACCATGAGTTGGCGCGAAGCGTACAAGAAAATTTTGGCCGAAAATGCCTCCCAGATCGCTGAAAATGACACTTCCCATGCCTTGTAAGTTGCTTCTTAGCATTTTCTATTTTGAAATTACTAGCGATATCATAAAAAAAAATATGCTCGGGGGGGGGGGGCGGTCGCCCCCTTCCCGAAATGCGTCATGTTCCCCGACGACTCGGTCGAGTTCGAGACCAGCCACAGTTGGTTTCATAGCACAAATGTTTAAGGCGTCCATACACACACATGCGTTACGATAGACCATATATAGTATTTATATAGATACATTAGTGAGAGAGGAAAAATAGAAACGTCAAAAATGGAGTTGTCGGTGTGAGGGGTAGGGTGAGGCGCACGCCCCTTCCGAAGTCCTCGATCCGTCACTGGCTACCTGGCCATGTGTATATAATAGGGATCAGCGCTGTAATGATGTCACTGTTCCTCTTTCTTTTCCCGGTATCTTGGCGTTTTTCTTTTACTCCCTCCTTTTCTCCTTTTTCTCTCTTTTTTCTTTTTCTTTTCCCTTCCTTCCTCCCCTCCTCCTCTTTTTTCCCCTCTTTTTCCCCTTTTTTCTTCTCTTTTTTTCTCTCCTCTTTTTCTTACCCGGGGGCGCGCGCCCCCAACGCCCCCCCTGGATACGCGCCTGCCTCCGTCATTTGACCAAGCGAAACTGAGCCAAGATCTTACTCATTTCTTTCGCAGAATTCGACTTCGTGAGTTTTTCCTAGATGATCCTCCAACTGAACGGGAACCCTTCTGCAAGAAAAGTTCTAGGATGCCTCCTAAGAACAGAGTCCCTGTTATAGAAGCCTACACACAGGTCGTCAGCTCTGAGACTAACCAGTCAAACTCTCCTCTCCGCAGAACACACGACAACCTTCCAAGAGATGAGCGTACAGCACTCTCCTCACTGATGTCTCGCAGTGACATTATCATAAAGCCAGCCGACAAAGGTTCTGCAGTTGTCATCCAGGATCGACAGGATTACATCAAGGAAGCCATGTGTCATCTCTCCAACAGTGATATTTACACTCTTCTTGATTCTGATCCCACAGTTATTTTCTCCCAGCAGATAAAACAGACCATCACTGATATGTACCAGTGGTACCAGATCTCTTAGAAGGCTGTTTCATTCCTTTCTCCCACAGACTGTAAGGCAACCAGGTTTTATCTCCTGCCCAAAATTCACAAGCCTGGTAACCCTGGTAGGCCCATCATCTCAGGCAATGGGTCCCCCACCGAGAAGATATCCTTGTTTGTGGACCACTTCATCAAACCTCTTGTTCCTCAGATTAATTCCTATATCCATGACACTCCAGATTTCCTCAGGAAACTTGAAGATATCAAGAACCAAATCCCCAGTACAGCCATCATCGGTACTTTCGACGTCACTTCTCTTTACACTAACATCCCTAATGCTGAAGGTATCACAGCCACGTGTGCAGCCCTGTCTAAGAAGGTCCACCCTTGTCCACCCATCTCTGACATCAAAGTTCTCATGCAACAGGTTCTCACCAAAAACAACTCCACGTTCATGGACAAGCATTACCTTCAAAAACACGGGACTGCCATGGGAACCAAGATGGCTCCTTCCTATGCATGCCTGTTTATGTCTAGCCTTGAAGAACGCATGCTCAGTACAGCTCACTGCCGTCCCCTTATCTGGTGGCGCTACATTGATGACATCTTCTTCATTTGGACCAGTGATGAGGATAACCTGCTCACCTTCATCAATCACATCAATTCTTTCCACAGCACCATCAAATTCATCTCTGATTACTCTCACCAACAGGTTAACTTTTTCGATGTGACTGTTCGCAAGGAACACGGTTCTCTCTCTACAGACTTATACACCAAGCCCACAGACACACACCAGTATCTCCATTCTTCAAGCTGCCATCCCCGTCACTGCAAGTCTGGAATTGCCTACAGTCAAGCACTTCGTCTTCGTCGCATTTGCTCTAACAATTCCTCTTTCATTCGCCATAAAGATGCTTTGGAAAAACACCTTACTGCCAGGCGTCATAGTGCCAGAAGGGTGCGTGAAGCCATTCAGAGAGTCCGCTCCCTTTCCAGATCATCTACTTTGGCAGTGAAGAACAAAAAGGGACGAGATTGCGACAACAAGCTGCCCCTGGTTGTCACTTTCCACCCAAATCTTCCTCCTCTTCAGAAAATCACCTCTAACAACCACAACATTCTTCTCTCTTCAGATAGACTCCAACGAGCCGTCCCTGAAAAACCCATCATCGCCTACAGACGACCACGCAACCTACGAGACCTTCTTGTGCGTGTTTCTGTTCCACCTCTAACTTTCATACTTTCGTACTTCGAGATGCATCGTCTGCAGCCACCACATTGTTGAATCCAATTCCATCACCAGCCACAGCATGCAACTCACACACAAGACTCAGGGTCACATCACTTGCACTACCACCAATGTCATCTATCTGATCTCTTGTAGAGTTTGCGGCATCCAGTATGTTGGCGAAACCAAAACCACCCTCAAGAAGCGATTCTATGGTCACAGATCCACAGTCAACACCATGAAGACTGAGACCCCAGTTGGAGAACATTTTTTTAACCTTCCCAACCATACCATTAACGACATGTCCCTACAGGGGATTGAATCCTTAGGTAGCCGCCCTGACCTAGTACGAATCAGCAGAGAGAGGCTCTGGATGCAACGCCTTCGCACCATTCAACCTCATGGGCTGAACATTCAGGAAGGACATGACTAACTTTTCTTCTGTCCCCCACTCCTTCTCCCCTTGTTCCCTCCCCCCCCCCTTTCTCTCATCCTCCCACAGCTCTCTTCCCCTCCTTTTTTTCTCCACACCTTTCTGTCTTTGTCCCTCTCCAGTTTATTCCTCCTTTAATCCTCTCTTTGTCCCTCCACTGTTTATCTCCTACCTCTCCTCTTTCCCTGTTGCTTTCTTCTCACCATCCATTGTTTACTTATAATCCCCTATCATCTATCTCATTGTGTTCACCGTGCTCATTAACCTGTCTGTTTTCTGTGCGTGTTTTTGTCCCTTCTGTTACTGTACTTGTCATTTAGCCTCTGAAGAAGATCCTGCTAGGATCGAACTTTTACACATTCTATTACACAGGCTCTCTAGTGGATAAGCAGTTTGCTAACAGTTTTATTTTATTTCGATACTATGTTTATCGCAGAACAACTGATGCGTTGATAAACGCATTCCAAAGTGCCCTAGCGTGATTTTATATCTTCAATTACCAGTGTAAAACAAACAATAAAGCAGAGCTTTATAAAGTAACGTGAAGTCCTAACCCCTCCACCCCCCGCCCCTCTCTCAAAATGATTTGACTGTATAAATTTGTCAAAGTTGTCTTTTTCTTTTTGAAGTGCATATTTCTAAAACATGAATCGCAAAACAGAGAATGTTAAGATGCAACTTACAAGGCCTGGTAAGTACCATTTCCGGAAATCTGCGAGGCATTTTTGATGAACATTTTCGTGATACAATACGCGCCAACCTATGATAGTGTCATGATGACAGCTTTTAGGAAATGACCCACCCACTAATCAAAAATTTCTCCAAAATAAATGCCCTGGTAAAAACGCAAAGTATCATTATGCGATATTTGTATACGATACATGTTTTTGGATGTTCCTCAACAGCCCCCTAGAGCTTCCACCGAGGCTATGGCCATGAAGTATCTTTATGTTATAGGTTTTTGTGTTTCCGATAAAGTGAATGCATGTGCCCAGTACTGTACCCAAGATGCCCAGTGCATATACCCAACAGTGCATTTTAAATGTACGTGTATGCTCCATATGTGTGCATGCATGTTATAGGTATCTATATAACAAAATTATTTTATTCTTGTGTGCAAATGTATCCGTTTTGGTAGTCTCAATACTTGTTTGCCAAAGTTAAACTTTGACTATTCCAGCTTACTGCACTAAAAGCTCAGTGAAAATGACAACGTTCTATGCAATTTTCATATCAATATTCACTATTTGTATTAAGTTATCTGTCGTTAAAAAATTTGAGCTGAATAAAATTTGCCAGATTTTTAACGAGTCCGTAGGTTCTACAAAACTACAATCAACATTTGCAAGCCACGCCCAACAGATCATGCGCCAATCAAATCTATCTGCTATGTTGCGACCGTTAGGCCTAGGACTTTCGTGGCTTGTCTGTCTTATGTCCATACTCTTGAATAGTATCTTTCTCTCGGTCTTACCAATGTAGCTTGCGAACTTGTGTCATTTCATTACATTGCAATGAATAAACAGGTGTTTTCAGACGTTTCCTCCTTGGAATTGTGAAAAGTGGACGATACGAGTATAGGACTGCGTTTTGCCCCTAGACCCCATCAGGGGGCAGAAGGCGGGCCCTGGACCCCAAACGATGAAGGCTTTGCGTCACCATCATCATTCTCTCTGAAGCCTGGATGTTAAAGAGGACGAAAAAACTACTGATGGTCTGCATGGAGGATTGAAGGTGAGTTAAGGTATTTTCGAAAACCTTGGGTGAAACAAGAGATTCCGCAGGGAGAGCTGGCAGATGGGTTGGGGAGTAATATGCAAACCTTTGAGCTCTTCTAGCTCAAAATCTGAACGTTCATGGTGGCAAAAGTTGAATGTGATGTGATGGCCCAAGCCATCAACTGTTGGCTGAAAATCAGCATCTTCGTGGCTTAAATGCTTAGTATAGTGTAGCGATATTCCAGGAGAGACCTTCCATGATTTCACGCTTCAGTGATTTCTGTGGTTAAAACATACATAAATACAGCTCTGACCGCTAGCACAAAGCCACTGTACGGCAATGGGAAGCTGTCCGCCACTCCAAAACCCGGCGGCCTGGTAATGCGCAACACAATGTGCGCGTATGTGTTTACAAGCTGTGTATATGTGACCTAAGCTAGCTTAAATTAAAACAATGACATTTATCCTACCTTCATATATCCAATTCCGTGCGAATAATCCTAAGGACTTAAATCCGGTATTGAAATCGTGACACGTACGTTAATTTTTTCTTTTGATCCATAGAACAAATTCAATTAGCCTATAGCCTAAAATATTTCTGGATAATCTATTCTTTTCAAGTAACTAATCCACATGGAAATGTTCATAGATTAATTAGGTACATTATTATGGAACACGAATAGGGAAAACTTATTTCTTTGTCTAAACGAATTTGTTAAAAGTTACAGCTAAACTTTCAGCTGGGTAGTGCTTGAACCTTGGAAAAAGAAAAAACAAGCTGCGAGGTTGAATGATGGTGTTAGGAAGGAAATTGAACTTCTTCAAATGAATGGCCAAGGCTAGTTAGCCATGTAACTAGGAAGAAGTCAGGGGCGTCGCCAAGTTTTTTTTTTGGGGGGGGGGCAAAGTAAGTTTTCTCTCCCCTTTTATAGGCACATAGCGGTGGATCGCCGTCCTGGGCGAGGGAAAAATGGAGTGAAATTTTTGTTTTTCGAAAAGGGCTTAGATGCAAAATTGTGTTATCATTTCCATTTCTTTTAAACTACATTCGTGAACTAAAAGTTTCCTCTCTTTGGTACAAAACGTTACCAATTTGGGGGAAAAATCGAAAACAAGTTTGGATAATAGAGAACCGTTGACAAAAGTATATGCTTCGCCTCGTTTATGTGCATAACAGTCAGTGATATTCTCGAGTTCACACTTCTTCAAAATCGTCACTCACAGCGACTTCCGCAACAGACATTGGTCTATAGTTCTCATCAGATTATCCTGCCCCTGCCCCTGCCCCCCCCCCCCCCCCCAGGTGTTGTTTGTAGTGTTAAAGAAATTACTCAAACAATTTTTTTTTTTACAATGGACGAAACGTAAGATGTTCTTCAGTCAACCTTCTTTCCACCGACAATCACAATAACCTGTTGTTTCCTCACTAACAAGGTCATAGAGGCCCCGCGTGAATCGCTTAAACTTCACTACTATCCTGCGGAATTTCAATTTTCAACACTCTTATTTAAAAACATTATCAAAGCAAAAGGATTAATTTCCATTTTTGTATAACTTTTTGATGCGCCTCAATTAAAAACATTAATATCGGACAGACTCAGCCCGAAAATTCTTGAACATAAAGTTACTTTAAGTTGCAAAAAGTAAATGTAGCACCATATTGCATCTAAGGACCCTTAATTAATCAAAAATTCCTCCCCCCCCCCCTCCCCTTGGACCCATCCACCAGGACGGAATTCACAAATAAACATTGTGCCCCCTAATTAAGTGCTGCGCCCTCCCTGTGCCAGTGGCGGAGCTAGGGGTATTGGTCAGGGGGCGAGACTGGTCTGTAGGGGCGCTTTCGACACTATCCAAGCGGAGCGCCACCACAGGTTGGCGCGGAGCGTATAGAAATTTTTTAGATCGCCGGAAATGACCCTTTCCGGGCTATGCTAATTTGAAGATAAGCGAAGAATAGGTAAGTGTCATCGCCATTTTTTCAGAAAATTACACCAACAAAATGTGACAAATGTCAATAGGTATTTGAGAGCGCAATAAAAAAGTCAATAATCGAGAATAAGTAAAAAGTGGTAAAAAGCTGAAAAGGGAGCTAGCAGTCCATTTGAGTACCGTCAGGGGGGGGGGCATCCGCCCCTCTGACTGTATGGACGCTCCGCCACTGTGTCAAATTGTCCAAAAACGGTGGATTTGGTCGACAAGCCCGATACCAAATACAATGCTTCACCATTACCTTAAGATGGAAGATTCTCTTGAAAATTAGTTAAGTTGAAGATAATGTATGCTAAAGAGAGATATACTCTGCGTTCCGTTAATTAGCTGCTCCTTTTCCCTCTCTGTTGCTGTGGCTGAACTAGTGGTATTGGTCAAGGGGACGGGAATAGTCTGTCAGGGGCGCTTCCGACACTAGAGCGCCACCACAGGTTGGCGCGGAGCGTACAGAATTTTTTTGAGTAAAGACACTCCCTAGATCGCCGGAAATGACCCTTTCCTGGCCTTGCTAATTTGCAGATAAACGAAGAATAAATAGGTGTCATCGCCAACAAAATGTGACAAATGTAAATAGGTAGATGAGAGCGCAATAAAAAAGTCAATAATCGCGAATAAGTAACAAGTGGCAAAAGCTGAAAAGGGCGCCAGCAGTCCATTTGAGTCCGTCAGGGGGGGGGGGGG
>KN882383.1:224693-236549 GCA_000934455.1 Apostichopus parvimensis
CGATCCCAGAAAATACACACACAGCTTGCTACCGTCGGTAATTAGACACTAGTGTACAGTTAGTACATACAGCTGCGGTCAATACCCACAGCACAGTATACAAACGATACAGCAATGGACATCTCAGGTCCAGCTAAAGATAACAATTAAGGTATCACGTACGTTACATTACTGTCTGCATTTGTAGCGACACGAACAAAACGTCACTTGCATGCAACAGAAAGTTAAGTTTTTTCAGATGGCCGCACGTGGTTTGGGGCGAGTCTTCAATGCCTTTAAAGGTTATTCCATTGAGGTTAGCCTGAGTGGGTTATTCGCTAAATTTCGCAACTGCGGGGATTCCCCAGTATGACGCAAGCAGATTTACGCCAACTTTTTGTTTTGGTAGTGCGCACCCATAATTATAGTCAGGTGCATGAGAACCAGCAATTTAATAATCCGCACACAAAACCAAGTACAGTAGTTACTCGTACCCCTGGCTTTAACACGTTCGTTCCTAATATCATTCTTTGAAGCTCTGGTCAACGAATTGCAAAGACAGATACAGGTTTTAAATACCACTCTCTGAAGCTCTGGTCAACCAATGTCGTCCATTGGATTACAGGCTTTTTCCGAATTATTCGGGTGAGCAAACGAACTGTTTTTTTTAGTTTTACCGAGCCTACATCGTATATCATTTACTACATTAGACATGAGGAGTAAATTAGGTCTCACTATACACTCCCTCTACCACTACTACCAGTATAGCTTCTGTGTAGGCAAGTCTATTTACCCAACTGCAAATCGAATCGCGAAGAAATGTACAAATCATCACCATGAAAATTTGCAGCTAATGTACTGCATCTAACAATTGCTGAAGTTTAAAAAAAAAAATTTAAATGGCAAAAATTATAATATGGCTCAATTACAAAGTTACAGGGTGAACTATAGCCAGCTAGACTAGGCCTAAGCACAACATCAATTTTGATATGTTTTACATTTACAAAGTGGCTATTCTTACGACGAGTTGTAAGAATAATTGCCGATTACGCATGCGCAGTTGCTATTTTACAACCAGGAGTACTATTTTTACGACCATGAGTAACAATAATTTCCAGTTAGGGTTAGGGATAGGATTAGGGGTTAGGTTTAGGGTTATACCTATACTACACGCACAGTTGCTTTATTTACTTTACTGCGCTTAAATTCGCCGATGTTGTAAGAATAGTTTATAGATAATTGTTACGACTAGTCGTAAGAATAGCCACGGCCTTACATTTAACCCTTACAAATCCATTGCTATCAGTTGCAACTCCAAGCTGTATTTTTATAACATTTTCTTGAGAAATGTCGACTCTTCAAAAAACTGGGATCCTCTGTGAGATTTCCACTTCCTAAATGAAATTATATAAGTAGGCCTACAATAATGTGAATGCCTGGAGAATATACATGTGTGCTATTTTAGTTAGTTTTAGCAAAATTTTCATATCATATCTTCTGGTTTCATTAGTCAGTAGTGTTTATAACCGGAAGATATAGGCACATCTATTGTAGGAATTATGCAGGTGTTAGGGAAAAACACACAGTTTATTTTAACCGCTCATCACATATATTTATTTATTTACTTCTTTTTTTTGGTTTTCACAAGTTTTGTAAGAATAACAATTTAAGATTTATGCTTCGTGAACAGTGTAGCAGCCTAATGTAAAACTACATGGTTCATAAATATATTTATTACAAGGATGCATGCATTTTAGGTCTATCAGTTTCATAGTTATAGCCCCTGTATAGTATCAGCTAGTACCCCAATGTTTTAGCTAATAATATTAAGGTAGTGTGAATACATACCAGGGTCTTTATAACATCATACTAACAAGGGAGCCGTGGCCCCTCAGTCCCCAAAAAGGCCCACCCACTCAGTTCATATGCTCCCCCACCCCCTACCACTGGTAGGACACGTTTTGGCATGCACAACAAATAATGATAATTGATAAAAGAAACCTAACAATAATTTGCACCTAAATTCCCCCATATGAAGTTCCCCTCAGCATGTATAGGCTAAAATGCTACCATATCAGAATGCCCTAGCATGTATCTTAAATTACCGGTGTAAAACAATGTATAAAGCAGAGCTTATAAAGTAAAGTAAAGTCCTAGTTTTCCCTACAAAGTGATTTTACTGCATTAATTTTTCTAAGAACACATGTTCTTAGAAACGAACACGTATACTTTACCATTTTCTTGGAAGTGTAAATTTTTAAAACATGAGATCTCTTTTTGAGATGCAACTTACAAAGCCTGGGAAGTGCCATTTCCGGCACTCTGGGAGGCATTTTTGGCCAAAAATAATTTGCTAGGCTAAACACCAACCAATAGTGGCACTTCACTTAGATAGTTGTTCATGATGGTCCCTTTTGGTCAATGGCCCACCCACAAGAAATTTCTCAAAAAAGGCTCTGATGTACGCACATCAAAAAGCATCACCGTGGAACAAATTTGGAGGATACATAATGTTTCTCAATGTGCCTCAATTTTCCCACTATAGGGATTCTACCCAGACTGTATCCATGCCATATTGGGTCAATTCATCAGATGCAATGCAAAACTCAATATGAAAAGGGAAGACTTTATGACCTGAAATGACATGTTTACATCAATTGTTGTACAAGTTTATCAGGCAAAAATGGTGTTGAATGTCATCGAAGAGTGCTGCAATGTTGTTAAAGTGTCAGTTAAAAGTAATAAGAATTTATATACCAATGTCCAGATTAACAATGAAGCCTCATAATATACATTAAATCATGACGGTCTTAGAAGCATTCCTTTTTTTTCTTTTCTATTTTATTGTGTATATAATCAATAATCACAAAATCATGAAAATGTACTTTTTTGTCAAAATTTTGACCTATATTGCAGAGATGGAATGAAATTAAACATGTGCATGTATTATGCAATCACGATATCCATACCATGCACCTTTAGTTTTTATGTATTTATGAATAAGGTTTCCCTTGCATATATCAAGCTGTTATTAGAAGGACACATAAATTTAACAAAGTTTGCAGGCCTGAAATGTGGATTTTGTAATACTGAGATTTGTACAGCTTTACACATTTTGTAATACAAATCATATCTCGATAACAATCCTGTACTACAGTTTACAGTACCTTGTAAGTTTATTGTCGGCTATCTTTAAAGCCTGCACAAAAGTTAACATAAATTTCTCCGTTTCATCCTATAGCGATGCAATGATTGTGACATATTGCAACACATATGTTGTGGACTGTTACTCTAAAACAATTCAAATTCATTTTAAGATAACTCCAGGTCTCCTCTAAGAGCATTTTGTGGTGTGCTGCACAATTCCCCCCCCCCCCCACTCACTTGAAGGCTTTTTAATCCATGCATATTAAACAGATGCCAAGCAAAAGGGTAAAACAACACTTTAAAGAGGAAGCTTTGTAATTGTTACTTCATGTAGCAGTACACGCTGTGCTTTACATTGTAATATTAAATTACGTATTAATATTATATTACCTATTAATATTATATTACCTATTAATAATATTGCCGTGAAACATTAGAAGTACAAAATAAAGACACCAGAATTAGGCTTCGCTCATGGTTCAACAGTAAGATCATGTTTAAAGGTGTTGTACCAGGTGACGAGATGGAAAAAGAGAATGAGAGTATATATATTAATACACACAATTGGTTCTTACTTTTATACAGGCAGTACTTCTTGGAGAAGATACATGCCGAGGGCGGTGAATGGTACCTAGGGAGGGTAATGTTGGGCTAGCTATTACTTGAAAGGTAGTTCTCAACAATGTGCACATGGTCTATGCAGCTGAGACTTAAAGGCATTGCAAGACTCGCCCCAAACTGCGTGCCGCCATCTGAAAAAGTTAACTTCCTGTTGCTTGCAAGTGAAGTTTTTTTCTTGTCTCTACAAAATGCAGACAGTAATGAAACGTGATACCGTTATCTTTTATCTAGACCTGAGATGTCCATCGCAGCTTTGTACACAATGTCGTGGGTATTGACAGTAGCTGCATGTATTGACTGTACGTACACTATAGTGTCTAGTTACAGACGGCCGTAGCAAACTGTGACCCGCACTTTTTGGGTGTTTTACAGTACATATACCGGATATATGAAATCTGTACTGAAAACTGATGACCTTTTATGATTGAATGAGAGATGTCTAGACTGTGGTTTATTGTTATATAGTGCAGGTGGAATTTCATATACTTTATGTATGTGTGACTATATACTGTATGATACTGTACTTTATGTAACAGCTGTGCAAAACAAATCTGTTCCAGTACAATACTGTACTGATTTTGTTATCAGAAGATAAGATCTTAAGTACACTTAAATATGTTATTCCTTCTGTACGTGGAAAAAGATAAAGAAACTGTGTTTAAGCAAAGTTAGGAACAATGAACAATTAGTAGCCTATTGAAAGGTATCAAATTTTGAAATGTTAAATATACGTTGATATTTTTGGAAGTAATGATCATAAACTTAATTCTACCATAATATAGCAACACATCCATAGCTTTGCTTACTTAAAGGGAGTGAAGACTCGCACACAAAGAAATGTCTGATGACGGTAATCTCTACAATAACTAACTAACTAACAGTAACTCTCTACAACAGAAACCCTACACCTTTCTGTTGCTGCTAGCTAAGATTGTAAAGGTGAACCTAGGGTAAGGGGAAGGTGAAGAAAATGGTAAAATGCACTCTTTTATACATGTAATGTAACATTTCAGGGAATAACTTATCCAATATGGCATCGTAAAATTAATACTACCAAAATGGTCGAATTGTAATACAAATCCCAAGATACATGTTTTACACAGCCTGGTACCAGCTAGGGACGTAGCCAGAAATTTGAAAGGGGGGGGGGAGCAGAATTTTAAAAGGGGTGCATCTCACAAAAGCATTATTACCCCTAATGGAGCCCCATGATGTAGTTTAATTTGGCCCAAAATGCCCCCCCCCCCCACATTGCAGGAAGTAAACAATAATAAGTGTATTGTATCAGTAGCAGACGAACTTTCAGGGGAAAGATTGAGAAGGATCACTTAGCTTCCTCTAACCTGAAAAGAGGCTGCCATGATATTTCCTGCTTTTAGTTAAATTTTATTTTTCGCGGTACTCAAAGGGGAGGAGATATCGCTGTCTTCATCCCTGCCTGGTACCGTATTGTATTTAAAGGAGACAATTGAAAAGTCAGAGCCTTTAAGTACTGCTATAAACTTTGCACACTAATTAGTTATTCACTGTATAGAAGGTAGTTTTTTTTAGTTTCAAACATGGTTGAAGTCATTTCAGCTTAAAATTTTGCTACATGTACAGTACATTGCAATCATTGTGAATAATTCACTGCATATTACTGTACATTTAGTGAGTTAGTTGGATGTCTACGGTACTATATGGCTCTAGTATTGAAACTATATGTAGTCAGTATAAATGCATGGAAGTGCCAACATCAATGAAAAATTAAATACAAGCTACCATTTTTAGGTAAGCATGCAAGATTCAAAACAGAATTTAACTTTGAACATAAAATGCATACTGTACAGTCGGATGCATTCTTCCAAGTTATTTTAAAAGTCACATGATATAAATAGAATATCTTTCTAGTGGCACATTTACAGTTATCTTGTGATACCTTCCTCAAATTAATGAATCAAATTTAAGCCCTTCTCAATTCTGTTTCTGCAGCTGCGTCTGGTAATAAAACAAAAGGCCAGAAAGAATTACACAGGACTCGAAATAAATAACTGAGAACTTCTTTGCAAGGTACTTACAATCTACAGTAGATACTTCATGTTAACACTTTCAATTACTACAACAATGTACATGATTCTTATAATGAAAGACAGTGCAGTCCTTAGTCATAAATCATTACAAGTAACAATAAATTTTAATGCATACCCAGTATATCCCGACAAGACGCCCCCCCCCCATCTTCCCCCCACAATCCCCAGATAATGTCCTCTGTACGAAACATGTCAAAACTTCCTGGTGATCGACCTACGCACATGTTGGGTATTCTCCATTTTCTCTTTCACTAGCAGTCTTGTATTGAAAGAAGAACAGAATGTTGAATTAGCACACAAGAACATTTGTATAACATCCCAAAAATTTAGAATTTGTCATTTCTTGCGGTATCCTGCAGTAAAAAAATAGTGGAAATTAAATCATACCCATAAAACTGTTCATGAATTTTAAGTGGTATATATCTTTGATTTAACAGAGAGCTGCCTTGCTGCTGTTTAACATATTTCCACACATGTACTGCATACATGTCAGTAAAAACGTACAGTAAAAAAAAAGTGGAAATTAAATCATAGCTCCATAAAACAGCTCATGGATTTTAAGTGGTATCTTTGATTTAACAGAGCTGCCTTGCTGTTGTTAAACATATTTCCACACATGTACTGCATACATGTCTTAGGGTATATATGGTTTAGAAGTACAGTAGTGAGTTGGCAATTGTTCGACCAGTGAATAATTCAAACAAGGAATTTTACCAAACAATTACATTATGTATAACTTGCAGTCTTCTAAACTTTGGTCTTCAATTGTTACAGAAAATGTTATGTCCGAAACAATTTTTTCATCGAATCTTCACTTCCAATTAAAGGGTGTAAAGACTCCGGCACAAAGAAACCTATCATGCCGGTAATCTGACCTAGTTCCGAATGAGGTGTAACAGAAGTGTTAAACACCACCATCGATCCCAGAAAATACACAGACAGCTTGCTACCGTCGGTAATTAGAAACTATTGTACAGTCAGTACATACAGCTGCGGTCAATACCCACAACACAGTGTACAAACGATACAGGGAAGGACATCTCAGCTCCAGCTA
The DNA here is from genome assembly GCA_000934455.1 of Apostichopus parvimensis. Lineage (NCBI taxonomy): Eukaryota > Metazoa > Echinodermata > Holothuroidea > Aspidochirotida > Stichopodidae > Apostichopus > Apostichopus parvimensis. The sequence continues at coordinate 231,564 of KN882383.1, forward strand.
AAGATTACAATGTATCATATTTCATTACTGTCTGCATTTTGTAGCGACAAGCAGAAAACTTCACTTGCAAGCAACGGAAAGTTAACTTTTTTAGAGCGCGGCACACGGTTTGGGGCGAGTCTTCAATGCCTTTTGGGGAAATTAAATATTCTCATATGCGGGACTGTTGGCAATCTCTACCAATTACAGTGCTGACACCAAGTCTCGTAGTATATATACATACATGCATTTTGGCAGTTGTACCAAGTAGAGTGCATGCTGTACGCGTCACCAAGTGTGAAAATAAAAATATGAGGCTAGAAGTCTGGACCAAATTTAACCCTCAAAATTGTGATCACAATTTTGAATATGTTTTCGTATTTTTCTAACTACTAGTCATGCCATGGAAATCTGTGCAAATTAAAATTTCTCGTTGGTTTCAAACCTGGATATAGAGCTAAATAGATGAATCATCAATTTTATCCAATTTAATCATAGAAAAGTGGTTCATTTTACTTGTGTGAGTCCAAATATCCAGCTATTTGGTATTTTGTTAAACAAAAAACCAGATGCATCAGGTGATCTATCCGGATATAAAATATGTGGATTGTTGTGACAACATTGATAAACTAGTTTGCACTGTGTGAACCTATACACATTAATACCGGTTTTGACCTGTTTAATCTTGAACTTTATTGTTCCTATACTGTATATGTCCCTATCCACAGAGTGCATTTGAATTACATACAGTATGAACCTCCATGTGTGATGTGAATGTAGGTGTTTTTTTGTACATTAATTGTAATGAGGTTCAATTAAACTATAGTTATGTCTTGCAACTTAGTGAGTAATTCAGCAGCTAAAGTAATGCCTCACTAGTGCATTATGTATACATGTACACTTACCATCGAGGGTAAACTGTAGAAGTGGTATAGAGTATAGTATTTTTTTTTTGAAATTTGATTTGAACAGCTTTCTGTTTGTAATTTTTTGAAGGTATATATTTTGAAAAAGAGATTAACTACAACATTTTATCAGATATGATAGATCTTTTAAGGTCATATAACAGTACTTGAGTTTTGCTACCGACATGAATCTACAGAGCATGAAGTTAATTGCTTCAACATTTAGTTAATACTAAAGCAATTGAAAACAAATTAAAATTTCTTGTTGGTTTCAAACCTGGATATAAAGCTACATAGATGAATAATCAACTTTATCCTATTTAATCATAGAAAAGTGGTTTCATTTTACTTGTGTGAGTCCAAATATCCAGCTATATTTGTTAAACAAACAACCAGATCCATCAGTGATATCTGGCCAGCCCCTCAGCGGTTTCAGATTTCTTGGTATTGAATGTGGATTGTTGTGACTAGTTTTACAGACAACATTTATAAACTAGTTTGCACTGTGTGAACTTTGTACTCATGAATACTCCACCCATTTTGACCCGTTTAATCTTGAACTTTATTGTCCTATATACCATATATGTCCCTATCCACAGAGTGCATTTGAATTACATACAGTATTAAACTCCATGTGTGATGTGTACCATATTAATGGAGGTGTTTTTTGTACATTAATTGTAATGAGGTTTAAACTAGTTATAATGTATTGCAACTTAGTGATTTCAGCAGCTAAAGTAATGACTCACTAGAGGTGAATACATGGAAAGTTAATGATCAGCTTGGTATGTACAGCATGTATGTGCAGTATATACTCCAATAAATAAATGTTAACACTATAACACACTGTATAGAGCTATCTAGCATACACTGAAGGCCAGGTATTAAAGTTGTACAACAGTACATTATGTATACATGTACACTTACCATCAAGGGTAGCTGTACAGTGGTATACAGTGTAGTATGTGCATTGAATTGATTTGAACAGCTTTCTGTTTGTTATTTTTTGAAGGCATATACTTTGAAAAAGGGATAACTACAACATTTTATCAGAAATGTTAGATCTTTTAAGGTCATATATATAACAGTACTTGAGTTTTGCTTTGAACATGAATCTACAGCTGAAGTTGCTTCAAACTTTATAGTTAATACTAAATTGAAAAAAGATTTTTGAATGTTAATTAGTATTAATTGCATTGACATTTTGATTTGTAACTGCAGATCTGTTAAATCGGCCGCCAAGTCCCAGGTGCAACATATAAGAAGTCTATGGGAAAGCCTAGTTTCCAGGTGCAATCTAGACACAACTAGAATGTGAGTATATGTTATTATAAGTAATTTGATCCTGGTTTTTAACTTTCTCTATTTTTCTCTGTACATATATAGTTTTTTCATGTATTGTAGCTGGAACACATACAATCCCATCCCTGTCAAATTACATACCCTGTACACTACAGTCAATTACAAGGATAATCGTACACTCCATATTTTGGTTTTTATTTTGTTATAATATCAATATAATTGGAAATTTAGACATTCAGAAGTCCTTAAGATTGTGGTGCAGATGTAATACTGTATGTTAATCATTTACAGAGCACATGACTGAATGTGGCCCGAACCTCTCTACTCGATTATCACGTATAAATTTACATAGGGGGTTCAAATTGGGGGTGTGCTTTTAGTCTGCAATTTAACTGATCTTCAAGTTTTAGCTAAAAGTTATAGTCATTGTCAGTTCAGACAGGCCAAACCAACATGTTTCATCTCCATGACTGTCATCAATGTGGTGACAAAGGAGGGTGGGGAAGGCTGGGGGGGCAGTAATTTACATCTGACCAGCATGAAACTATATATACCTAGCTTTCAGTGCAGTGGAAATTATGATTATAGGTCTACATGATTATGGATTTTCAGGATAATCAACTAACTACATGTCTGAACAGTCTGCAGTGGTCATCGGTCTGCACAATTGATCATTTATCAGACTTATTCCGTCGGTCAGTGTGTATGTAGCACAGCTAAATTAATATCTCTCAGTTTCTATATAAATTATATGTGCTTGGTGAATGGAGTGCTACAGTAATATGATTGCCTGAAATAGTGAATTTACTGTTAAATTGTACTATTTATCACTCTAAATGCTTTGAACATGTATGTATACCACAGCATACTGTATAAACAGTAGTATATATACAGTACTACCATTTTAATGGTAACTATACTCCATTTAAATTACTTGAATTTCTCATTGCTTTTTAATCATGCCACTAAAGCATGTCATGTATGTGTAACTTAGCATTATAAACAGTATTGTACAGTGTCAAGTTTTATTGACTTTGCCCAAACAGAGAAATCTATGTAGGCTAAGCCTGATCAATGACTCATCATAATTGCCCTTACACAAATTTAAGCTCGTGACGAGCTCGTTTTTGACGAGCTCACAACGAGCTCGTCACGAGGACGTAATTGGAACGCTTACGAGCTCGTCTCGAGCTCGCCTCGAGCTCGTGGCGAGCTCGTCTTGGGCTCGTAACGAGCTTGTGGCGAGCTCGCATCCTGATGAGCTTGTTAGCTCGTGACGAGCTCGTGGCGAGCTTGTGACGAGCTTGTGACGAGCTCGTTTTTGACGAGCTCACAACGAGCTCGTCACGAGGACGTAATTGGAACGTTTACGAGCTCGCCTCGAGCTCGTGGCGAGCTCGTCTCGGGCTAGTTACGAGCTCGTGGCGAGCTCGCATCCTGATGAGCTTGTTAGCTCGTGACGAGCTCGTGGCGAGCTCGTGGCGAGCTCGTGGCGAGCTCGTGGCGAGCTCGCAACAAAATTCCAACAGACGGGCTAACGCAAGCTCGCCACGAGCTCGCATCAAGATAAACGAGCTCATCTTGACGCGAGCTCGCCACCAAGTGACTGTGAGCTCGTGTGGAATTTGTGAGCTCATAATAAACAAAAAATTAATGCCTCTAGCACAATTGACTGGTAAACCGTACGAGCTCATCATGCAGCTCGTCACAAGCTCATGACAAGCTCGCATCATGATGAGCTCGTTTCATGCAAGCTGCGGCTTCAACAGGTAAACAGCTACATGACTGATTGCCATACCAATACATTGTTTTAAGTACCTCTAGTAATTGGTGGGGCCATCATAATTTATTTCTACTGGATTAATTGGTTACACTCGACTAAGTGAAAAGTCATGTTTCTCTGTGTAACATGAGACAGATATTTACCATACACTTAGTACAGGTACCGATTCCACTACAACCAGTACACATACTTTTGTACACATGTGAGATGTGGATTGCTTCCTGGGTTCCCCAAAGGAGAACTGGATGTCAAAACCTGGATTGGTAACACTCTATCCAATTCTTTTATGAAGATAATAAGGGCCGTCTCAAGTTAGCCTGGGGCCAGGGTAACTTTTTCAACTTTTTTATCAACAAAAAAGCGTACACCCGAGTTGGATACCAATTCGAAAATGTTTGCAATGCATTCCTATACTAAGCCCCCATTCTACATGTGAAGATCACACGGATTGCATCTATAGTTTTTGTGTCGCATCTAAAAAACCTCTGAAACTGTCTGAAGTATCCCCACTTTACGGTGTTGATCAGGCTGTTTAGTCTTGCTTCGATCGAATGCGCCTCGCAGTAGCACACTTAGAGTTAAGGACATAATTAAACTCCTTGTCCTTCAGGGGCTGGAGCCTCTGCCTCCTCATCTCACAGAGGAGAAATTCTGTGGAAGAGAAAAACATAAGATACATATAACAAAATTCAAGTTTTTAAATATCGTGGTAAAAAAGGAGCCTATGGAGTGCTCCGCAGCTAGCTGCTACAATAGCTCATTCTGAGCTGCGGTTCATTCCTGATTGATCAGCCCTCTCAAGAGTTCAATGGACATCCCCGATAGGAGCATTCACCATTGTTGGAGTTGAGTCACCAGTGTTGGAATCCAGTCCACAGCATCCAAGTCTTCATGCCAGAGTCTGAGTCGATGGAGTCCCTGCTGGAACTCGACATTTAAGCAGAGATGTATAAAGGAGATGGTACTGTATTTATTAGGTACGAAACAGCAAGTTCATAATAATAATCACACAAATGT
>KN882384.1:64566-76423 GCA_000934455.1 Apostichopus parvimensis
ACTCAATCAGCTGTTAATTCCTTGCAAACCATCAAGTAACATAAGTATGTATATATACCGTAGCAGTGAACCCACGTGACTGACTTAGTTTTACGCTTTCATTGCTGCATCGTTACCTCGAGTGACAGTATCATGTCTGTATCTACGTCTATAACACTATTGTATATAACTCTTTAAATTGAAATGAAATGTCTTACTCCAGCCTGTTATAGAGATATCAGAAAAAGAAACGTTGTAAGGGTAAATTTATTTTATTGAAGTGTATACTTCCTTATGTGAGAACAGTTTTCTTGTAAAAGAAATCAACATACGAGATCAGACTATACCTTTATTTATACAATGAGCTCAATCAGCTGTTCCTTCATTGCAAACCATGACTAATATCACTGCATATCTGCCGTCGCAGTGAGAGCATGTGATAGTTGTATCACAGATTAATGCTTCAACGCTTGGAACCGCGAGACCATTTCCACTCACTTAGCATGATCACAATGCTTCCTCTATTTTATTTAAAACAACAAATCATGCAGTTACCCTTTTTGTCGACAATACAGTTGTGACATACGCTATCACACTATGCCTTTAGTTATAAAGTGAACTCAATCAGCTGTTAATTACTTTCAAACCATCAAGTAACATAAGTATATATACCGTCGCAGTGAACCCATGTGACTGACTTAGTTTTACGCTTTCATTGCTGCATCAATAACTCGAGTGACGGTGTCATGTCTGTATCTACGTCTATAACACTATCGTATATAACTCTTTAAATTGAAATGAAATGTCTTACTCGTCCCTGTTATAGAGAAATAAGAAGAAGAAAAGTTGTTAGGGTTAACTTATGTTATTGAAGTGTATACTTTCTTATGTTAGAACATTTGTATTGTACAAGTAATCAACATACGAGATCAGACTTTGCCTTTAGTTATAGAGTGAACTCAATCAGCTGTTAATTCCTTGCAAACCATCAAGTAACATAAGTATATATATATACCGTCGCAACGAACCCAAGTGACTGACTTAGTTTTACGCTTTCATTGCTGCATCGTTAACTCGAGTGACAGTATCATGTCTGTATCTACGTCTATAACACTATTGTATATAACTCTTTAAATTGAAATGAAATGTCTTACCCATCACTGTTATAGAGAAATCAGAAGAAGAAAAGTTATTAGTGTAAACTTATGTTATTGAAGTGTATACTTCCGTATGTTAGAACATTTCTCTTGTACAAGTAATCAACATACGAGATCAGACTATACCTTTATTTATACAATGAACTCAATCGGCGGTTCCTTCATTGCAATCCATGATCTATTATAACTGCATATCTGCCGTCGCAGTAAGAGCATATGATAGTTGTATCACAGATTAATGCTTCAACGCTTTGAACCGAGAGACCATTTCCACTCACTTAGCATGATCACAATGCTTCCTCTATTGTATTTAAAACAACAAATCATGCAGTTACTCTTTTTGTCGACAATACAGTTGTGACATACGCTATCACACTATGCCTTTAGTTGTAAAGTGAACTCAATCAGCTGTTAATTCCTTGCAAACCATTAAGTAACATAAGTATAAATACCGTCGCAGTGAACCCATGTGACTGACTTAGTTTTACGCTTTCATTGCTGCATCAAATAACTCGAGTGACGGTATCATGTCTGCATCTTCGTCTATATCACAATTGTATATAACTCTTTAAATTGAAATGAAATGTCTTACTCGTCCCTGTTATAGAGAAATCAGAAGAAGAAAAGTTGTTAGGGTAAACTTATGTTATTGAAGTGTTACTTTCTTATGTTAGAACATTTGTATTGTACAAGTAATCAAAATACGAGATCAGACTATACCTTTATTTATACAGTGAACTCAATCAGCTGTTCCTTCATTGCAAACCATGAACTAATATAACTGCATATCTACCGTCGCAGTGAGAGCATGTGATAGTTGTATCACAGATTCATGCTTCATCGCTTGGAACCGCGAGACTATTTCCACTCACTTAGCAAGATCACAATGCTTCCTCTATTGTATTGAAAACAACAAATCATGCAGTTACTCTTTTTGTCGACAATACAGTTGTGACGTACGCTATCACACTATGCCTTTAGTTATAGAGTGAACTCAATCAGCTGTTAATTCCTTGCAAACCATCAAGTAACATAAGTATATAAATATACCGTCGCAACGAACCCATGTGACTGACTTAGTTTTACGCTTTCATTGCTGCATCAATAACTCGAGTGACGGTATCATGTCTGTATCTACGTCTATAACACTATTGTATAACACCCTTTGAATTGAAATGAAATGTCTTACCCGATTCTGTAAAGAGAAATCAGAAGACGAAAATTTGTTTGCGTAAACCTATGTTAATGAAGTGTATACTTCCTTATGTTAGAACATTTCTTTTGTAAAAGTAATCAACATACGAGATCAGACTATGTGATAGTTGTATCACAGATTAATGCTTCATCGCTTGGAGCCGTGAGACCATTTCCTCTCACTAGCATGATCACCATGCTTCCTCTATTGTATTTGTAACAACAAATCATGCAGTTACTCCTTTTGTCGACAATACAGTTGTGACATACGATATAAGACTATGCCTTTAGTTATTCAAGGAACTCAATCAGCTGTTAATTCATTGCAAACCATCAAATAACATAAGGGCATATCGGCCCTCAAAGTAAACCCATGTGATAGTTGTATCACAGATTAATGCTTGAATCGCTTTTCCACTCACATTGCACGATCACCTTGCTCCCTCTATTTTCTTAAAATAAAACATATAGTTACTACCTTTGTCTTCAATACAGTTGTGACAAGTTCATTTTCTCACAACTGTGCATCAAGACATATCAATTTTTAGCTTTGACTTTCCATATTACATCTTCTTTGCCGTCTGTATCCTTCTGTCACTGCTAGATCTGAGGACGCTTGTAGCCCATAACTATGCCGCCCAGCTACAGATATGCTATTCTCTTTTAAATTTGCACTTGTACTATATATTCAATGATTATACTTTGAGCTGTAGTAAACATTCTTATAATTGTAGAACCAAATAAACGAGCAAAATAAAACGAAACAGTTGATGAAAGTCATAGTAGTGTATATTCAAACGTTTTCGAAGATTTCCATCTTCCTCGTCAGGAAATAGATAACAATATAGTCACTTATGTCTAGTGCATACGAAAGTTGTAGTATTAATGTTGACTATCCATGTGTTCTAAAATAAGTTGAGTATATATGACGATCCATGTTGAAATAGTTGATTGTTTAAAACGGGTTTGAGTTTCTTGATGTACAGTGCCTCCTTAATTTTAATTTCAAAGTCTGTATAGCCGCTGTCTATGACACTAAAGTTGGTGATGTTAGCTGTTCGGCAGTCTATACAGTGAGTGATATGCTCATAGATTGCAGATTTGTCAGATAAGTGCTCCTTGACCCTTGTAGCCAGATGTCTTTTAGTCTTACCGATGTAAGTTTGGTTCTTATCACAGGAACCTTCAAATGAATAGATGACATTGGCTTTAAGTGTTATGGGAAATCTTCGAAAACGTTTGAATATACACTACTATGACTTTCATCAACTGTTTCGTTTATTTTGCTCGTTTATTTGGTTCTACAAATGTAAAACGCTTCCTAAACTTTATTCTTATAATTAATTAACAAGTTATCTGAAAAAATTGTTCACGTTTGGTTTATATATTTCAAATTTGTCTACTTTTCCATATCATAAAGAATTTTCCACCGCTTTTTGTATACTGAATTAGATTGTTACTTTCATTTCGGCACAATAGCTCCATCGAATTGTCTTCACTTGATGTGAACGTCTGAAAACGTCGCTACTATTGTACTTTAATATAAATATTCAAATTGATATGAAATGTCTCACCGGTTACTTTTAAAGAGGGATCAGAAGAAGAAGAGTAAGAATAGAAACTATTGTAATAATATATTACTAAAGTGTACCATTTTATATTACCATAATTTAAAGTATCAACATGCGATTTCAGAGTAAATTGTTAGGTTTACAGCCATATCAATCAACTGTATTCAGAGCATTAAGCAACGTTGATGTATTATCGCCGTCGCTGTGAACCCATCTGATAATCATAACTTTAATCATACATTATACATTATCGTTTGGATGTTGAATTAATCTACTCACAACTATCACATAATCACCATTACTACCACGTTTTAAGAGAACACCTATATTTACCTTTTCATCCCGTTACAGTCGTGAAAATCGATTTGATTAATATTGTGGATAACGGGATACAGAGTTTGTATCTACTGGACGTAATATTTGAACATTATACCTTTCTATCCGCCTGCTTGCCTCTAGTAATATCCGAAGTTAATTTCATTATTACTGTTTCGACTGCAAAACAGTTCATAAGTTATTACCAAGCAACCACATTTTGATAATCACTGTACATGTAATTATTCGTTTACTTTTTATGTCGCAAAATTGTCTAAGTTGATAAGGTAACATTACTTCAGTGTGCTGTATTTTCTTTAACGTTACAAAACCTCGCACTCTCCCTTTCTCTCTCTCTCTAAATACCGGAAAGTAAAGTTAGTGAAATGTATACTTCTTTATGTTACAACAATTATCAGGTTAAAGTAAGCAACATTCGAGGAAAAGGTAAAAAGGTAGGATTACAGCAAATCAGTCAGCTATTAATGTAATACAAATCACTAAGTGACGTGGTCGCATATCCGACGTCGCTGTATTTATGCAATCGAAATGCTAGAATGGAGCATGCTCTAATAGAAACATTCTGTCTGATAAAGACTGTCAATGTAGTAATGAAATGTCTTATCCGAATCTTGTGTAGAAAAACATAGGAAACAGAAAATAACATAAACTAAGAACGTTACACCATAAGCGAGATCAGAGAGGACTGTCATGATAACAACCACATGAATCAGTCATTCATTCAATGCTTAACATTAGGTAATGGTGGTGAATATCCGCTGTCGCAGTAAACTCACGTGATAACAGTCACTTCTATCAGAACTTTTTGTATCATTGCTTGAGAACGCACAATTCATCGGCCCTCTTTTAGCAATTAATATCATTCTTTTTCAGTTGTAAGTTTTAAGAGGATCCCATTGATTACTATTTATATCACCCGCTGCAGTTGCGAGGAAGTTCATTTTGTGTTAAATATGGATCATTGGATGAACCACAACAAAACACAAGCGACATTCAAAGTTCAATTCATATTCACTGTTCCGATATTAAAGTGGATACGACTATAAACAAACACTGTTTGATGTATTTTACGAGGAGAACCCTGCTAAATTTTAATAAGTAGGTATGTCAAAGCTCTTCAACTATTGTTCAGCACCAAATATGTTACTCTCTTCTTAAAATGTGTGCCTGTTTAATCAGTCGTGAACATTTAATTATTCATTAAAACATAATCAACAGTTTACTTGTTACTTCTTAAATGTCTGTACACGAGGCTATGTTGCTATAATTGCAATGTAAGCCTCTAAAATGAAATGAAGTGTCTAACCCCTTTCTTTATTGAGAAAACAGAAACATAAATTATTAAATAAATAAACATTAAAGGAAAATAACGTTACTGAAGGGTACTCCGTTTGCCAAATTTTTAAAAAGTATGTTTCAACTGCTTTGTTGTACATTGACTTAGTAAAATCAAACTTCATTTTGGCAGCATTTTCTTCATCGAGGGGTCTTCACTTCATGTAAATATCTATAGACGTATTCACTTCTTAAGATTTTGATATTTTACTCTAAGAATTCAAATTTCTTACCCAAGACTTCAATAGGGAAACAAAAAGAAGTCAAAATATTATCATAAATTAACGTTACTGAAGTGAAGATTTCTTTACGGTACAGCAAATTTATTGTTTAAGTACTCAACGTGCGAGAGCATAGTGTAGTGCTATAACTACAGCTAGATCAATTGTCTGTTCATTGAATGAAAATCATTAAGTGACTTTGATTGTATTACCCTTGTCGTCGTGAATTCTCACAGATTAGAGAAATTCAGTTATATAACTTTAAAGAGAAATTCATTGTTTGTACTTTTCGAGCCCGTACCATTTGTGTAAGTCTATTTGTAACTAAAGACATGAGATATAGAATGTGTCACCAATATTTGTTTTTATACACATAACCGTTTACGGCTTTGCATGTGTTAATATCTATCAAACTGTAGTCTTGTTTTATCAGATTATTACATTTGATAATTCACTGAACTGTATTATACGTTTTACTCACTATTTTGCAAGTTGACTAAGAAGATTGGTTACGTGTTGGTACGTTAGTTAACATCTTATACATTTTTAATAACTTGAAGGCATTTCCAGTGCTTGTCTGTACTTTGACTTAGTTAAATAAAACTCAGTTTGGCAGCATTTTCTTCATCGAGGGGTCTTCACATCATGTAATGTCTATTAATGCTTAATATTTTGATTTTTTACATTCAACTTCAAATTAAGATATCTTACCAATGACTGCAATAGAGAAACAAAAAAGAAGTCAAAAATAGCATCGTAAATTAACGTTACTGAAAGGAGGATTTTTTTTACGGTACAGCAAGTCTGTTGTTTAAGTACTCAACGTGCGAGAGCATAGTTTAGTGTTATGAATACAGCCAGAACAATTAGCTGCTTATTTAATAAAAAGGATTAATTGATGTTGGTATATTACCCTTGTCGTCGTGAATCCTCACAGATTGGAGTAACCTTAATCAGAGGTGGCTACGATATTGTTTGGAACCTGATTACCGGTCTACTCTACCATGCGTTTGCAAACCATTCTAATTCAGTTACAAAACTTTAAAGAGAAATTCTTTGTTTTGTACTTTTCGAGCCCGTTACCATCTGTGTAAGGTAATTTGTAACTCAGGATCATGAGATATAGAACGTGTCACTAATCAACGTTTTATTTACACATTACCGTTCACAGCTTCGTATATGTGTTAATATCTGTCAAACTTGAGCCTTGTTTTATCAGATCATTACATTTGATGATTCACTGAAATGTAGTATATTTTTACTCATTATGTTGCAAGTTAGGTAAGAAGATTGGTTACGTTTTGGTACGTCAGTTTACATCTTATATATCCTCTTGTTACATGAAAACATTTCCACTACTTGTCTGTAATTTGACTTAAATTAAAACAAAAATCATTTGGGCAGCATTTACTTCATCTACGTGTTCTCCACTTCATGTTAATGTCTAGACGTATTTACTTGTAAAGATTTTGATTACTTTACTATCAGGCTTCAAATTAAATGGTCTTACCATTCTTCCCTATATAGAAAAAAAAGCCAAAATATTATAGTAAATTAATGTTACTGAAGTGTATAGTACTTTTATGTAACAACAATTCTTTTTGATCAAATCATCAACATGCAAGAGCATAGTGAAGTATTATAAATACATCAAGAACAATCGGCTATTAATGTATTGACATGTAATACGTGACGTTGGTACAATACTGCGACGTCATGAATCCTTACAGATAGTTGATCAACTTAATCTGAGGTGCCCACACTATTGTTTGGAACCTGATACGGACGACTCTCACAAATCGTTTGCTCTTAAAGAGAAACTTAAAGAGAAACTCTTTCTTTTCTACTTTTCACATCCGTTACCGTCTGTGGAACTCCATTTGTGACTCTGAATCATGATATACAGAATATATCATCAATAAACGTTGAATTTAGACATTTCCTTCACAGCTTTGTATTTGTTAATATCTATCAAACTTGAGTCTTGTTTCACCAGATTATAACATTTGATTATTTACTTACTACTTTGCAAACTGGCTAAGAAGATTGGTTACGTTTCGGTACGTAAGTTCACGCCTTAAAAATCTTTTCATGACTTAAATATGTTTCCACTACTTGACTATACTTTGACTTAGTTAAGCAATTTCATTTTGGCAGCATTTACCTCATCACGGTGGTATTCACCTCATGTGAACGTCTATAGATGTATTCATTCCTTAATAGTTAATGCTATAATTTTACTACTAAATAAAATGAAATTTTAAATGAAAATCAATAGCAGAAAGTATAGTTAGGGAAATGTATACTTTTATGTTGCAACAATTATCTGATTAAAGTAAGCAACATTCGAGGACAAAATAAAAATAAATTTGCGTTCTGCCAAATCAGTCTGCTTCTAATGTAATACAAATCACTAAGTGACGTGGTCGCATATCCGACGTCGCTGTATTAAAGCAATCGACATGCTAGAATGGAGCATGCTGTTATAGACACAGCCTGTCTGATAAGGTCTGTCAAAGTAGTTATGAAATGTCTCACCCGAACCTTGTTTAAAATAACATAGGAAACAGAAAATAACATAAAATAAGAACATTACTCTATAAGCGAGGTCAGAGAAGACTGTTATGATTACAACCACATGAATCAGCCATTCATTCAATGCAAAACATTTAGTAATGGTGGTGAATATCCGCTGTCGCTGTGAACTCACGTGATAACAGTCACTTCCATCAAAGTGTATGCATCATTGCTTGAGAACGCAGAATTCATCGACCCTCTTTGTGCAACGAATACCATTATTATCCAGTTGTAAGTTTTAAGAGGATCCCCTTGTTTACTATTTATCTCACCAGCTACAGTCGCGAGGAAGTTCATTTTGTGTTAAATAAGGATCAGTGGAATGTACCACAACAAAACACAATAGATATATAAAGTTCATTTCCTATATACTATATTCCGATATTAATGTGGATACAAATATAACCAACACAGTTTGATTGATTTTACGAGGAGAACCCTGCAAAATATGAATAAGTGGGTTGTCAAAGCTCTTCGACAATTGTTCAGCACCAAATATATTACTGTCTTTTTAAAAATGTGCCTGTTTAATCAGTATTGTACATTTAATTTTCATTAAACATAATCGACAGTTAACTTGTTACTTTTTAAATGTCTGTACACGACGCTATGTTGCTATAACTGTAATTTAAACTTTTAAAATTAAATGAATTGTCTAAAACTTTTCTTTATGGAGAAAGGAGAAACATGAATTAGTAAATATATAAAAATTTAAGGAAAATAACGATACTGAATTGTACTCCGTTTGCCACATTTTAAAAACTTTAAGAAGTTTCCACTGCTTGTCTGTACATTGACTTAGTATAAAAAAAACTTCATTTTGGCAGCATTTACTTCATCGAGGGGTCAACACTTCTCGTGAATGTCTATAGACGTATTCACTTCTTAATATTTTGATATTTTACTCTAAGAATTCAATTTCAAATTTCTTACCCGTGACTTCAATAGGGAAACAATAAAGAAGTCAAAATATTATCGTAAGTAAACGTTACCGAAGTGAATATTTATTTACGGTACAGCAAATCTATTGTTTAAGTACTCAACGTGCGAGAGCGTACTATAGTGTTAGGATTACAGCCAAATCAGTCAGCTACTAATGTAATTACCAAATCATTAAGTGACGTCGTTGCATATCCGACGTCACTGTATTAAAGCGATCGACATTCTTTAATGGAGCATGCTGTTATTGATACAGTCTGTCTGATGATGTCTGCCAAAGTAATAATGAAATGTCTTACCCGAAACTTGTGTAAAAAACATAGGAAACATAGGAAAATAACATAAAATGAGAACGTTACACTATAACCGAGGTCAGAGAAGACTGTTATGATAACAACCACATGAATCAGTCATGCATTCAATGCTAAAACATTAAGTAATGGTGGTGAATATCCGCTGTCGCTGTGAACTCACGTGATAACACTTCTATCAAAGGTTTATGCATCATTGCTTGAGAACGCAGAATTCATCGACCCTCTTTTTGCAATTAATATCATTCTTTCAGTTGTAAGTTTTAAGAGGATCCCATTGTTTACTGTTTTTCTCACACGCTACAGTCGCGAGGAAGTTCATTTTGTGTTAAATATGGATCAGTGAATGAACCACAGCAAAACACAAGAGAGATTCAAATTTCAATTCATATTCACTGTTCCGACATTAAAGTGAATACGACTATAAACAAACACAGTTTGATGTATTTTACGAGGAGAACCCTGCAAAATTTTAATAAGTAGGTATGTCAAAGCTCTTCAACTATTCAGTCGGAGATCTGACCTCAAGAAAAAAAAACCGTTATTGCGCAATTATTAGCCACGAGAAGTCTAACCGGAAGTAGTGAAAACTACTAAATTGCGCGAATCCAATCGACACCACATAAGAAAATGTCGGAATTATGCATATTCATATATTTTAGAAGCGTTAACTTTCTTCATATGGTGACGTAAAACATTCCTTTACCCGAGAATATCCGAGTTTTGACGAAACTAAGCTGCTGGGGTACGGTTGACGACGAATAAATGAACGTTACATGCGAGAAATAGTGAGGTGAGTACCTAAATTTTAGCTCCGATTTTATCTGTGACATTGCCGTCTTAAGTCACCAGTCGTACCAACGAGTGTATTTTCTGGTATAAACCATTTTTTTTATACAATATACCACAACGTGGAGTCATTTCACAGTTAAGTGAGGTTATTTTTGGCCTGATGAAAATGATACCCCTAAACGTGTTGCTTTGGTCTTGTATTTTTATCCTATCGTATACACTACATCAAGCGATTAGTGCTTAGGCTTCACAATCGCATTAACAATGCTACTGAGTACACAGTATTTGTCGGTAGCCTAGCCTATGTATATTAACTTGTTATAGTAGTAGTACGTACACAAAACTGTCCTACATCCTACAGATGTGCATAAGCACAGGGTAAATTATGAATATGATTTGGAGTAGGCCCCAGGAGTGCGTGGGCCTACATAGTGTGTTGGTAAAATACTAGGCCTAGTAATATGGTACCAATTTAGCATTAGTGACACACTCCCTAATATTAATAATAGTTATTACCTAGGCCTATTTCTCTTATATCAAAATCAAATCTGTCTGCTCACAGCCTCCTTGTTTATTTATTAGTTAGGTATCCCTGATTCTAAATGCTACTTGCATAGTTCGGTGTCCCTACTTCTAAATTATAGCCAAATTCATATCTAGATCTTTAGCAGTTGTATGATGTTTTTGAAGTCGTGATAGTATTTCAAACTTTCTTGATGCCTACAATTTACAAAAGTACAAGCAATAGCCTAACTTATTCCTATACCATTTCAGACATGTTTTTCTAATCTAAGTAGTCTAAACCTAGGAGTTAGCATATTATAGGGTTGATTTCTAAAGGCCAGCCGTTAGCCTCCTGTAGGCTGTAGGAGTTGAGGGCAGTCCTAGCCAGGTTTGGGGTATAAGCTGGGAATAGGATACAGGCCCACATAGCCTGAGACTGAGTCAGTACTTGATAATGCCATAGCCTTGTCTATCTTAAGTTAGTTGCAGACCAAGTAGTAGTACTATGCTAGTGTTAGCTGTTTACATTTTATATAGGCTAGTCCAAGCCCATTAGTGTCATTTTATATTATACTTTGTTATAATCTTAGCTCTTTACTGTTTTAGTTATGTAGTTATAGTTGTAAATAATCTTGTAATTATCCATTGCTATGCCTAAGGAAAGTGCATGTCAAACTTTGCATCCTAGTAAAACAAGTGGGCCATGTAAAGTGTGCCTGCAAAGTAAATCTCGCTACTGGCATATTGGTCAGGCACTTCCACACCACGTTCAGTTGGTCATCAACATGAGAGAACAAGGTATATATGATGATGACTGTATTTGCCAGTTATGTCAGAAGAATAATTCCAAACCCCCAGGAAATGAACCACCCTCCCAGAGAGGACACAAAAGGTCCCATGGAAGAGAATGTACTGTCGTTGGATGTTCTAGTGCCGACAAA
>KN882384.1:94268-109222 GCA_000934455.1 Apostichopus parvimensis
CATCATCATCATCATCATCATCATAATTATCATCATCATCATCATCATCATCATCATCATCATTATCATCATCATAATCATCATCATGATAAATCATGATAATCATCATCATCATCATCATCATCATAATCATCACAATCATCATCATCATAATTATCATCATCGTCGTGGTCAGATACCTTTACACCTGCTGGGACCTGCGAGAACGACCGAAGAGAAAACAGAAAGAGTACATTAATAGAATATTATAATTTACCGCTTCTGGCATTAGGACACTTATTTAAATACTCATTAATTTTTAGTTATCGCTCGTATGGTAAAGAATATGCATACAAATATTAGATTTGTCAAGAATCTAATGTCTTTATTTTACTCAAACTGTGAGGATATGTTAACAATTATCCAGGAATGAAATTCACCTTCTAAACATAATATTGAAGGAATATCATATTTACATGCATGGCGTGAAAGTAAATCAAATCTTTCGGAATATAACTTATTTTCTTTTGTTTTTCAATTATAACACCATCTACTTTCAAATGATAACATAAATAGATATACTAATAATAACATCATTAAAAATACTTTACGCACTCAAGTCACAGAGTTTGTAGATGTCTGTCCGAATCAAGAGAAATAATCAAGAGGATAAACATTAACCCTCAAACCATAACAAACAGTACTGTTTTGAAACATTTTAAAGTTGTATCACATTATCTATTGGAGAGTGGTTAGATGGGGTTAAAAAAGGAGGGGGTAAGAAAGTATACAATTTGCATGAAGCTTCCAAAGTTTAAGCGTGGCTGCGAGATTTATATTAAAGGCTAATTGGTATTCGATATATATTGCTTCTGCAATACACTCCGTCACACACACCGAGCACAAGGTACTTCACATAACACACATAAAACCCCGGCTCCCTTCTCCAGAATTCCCCGATAGCAGACTGACTGACTGACTGACTGACGGACGGACTGACTGACTGACTGACTGACTGACTGACTGACTGACTGACTGACTGACTGACTGACTGACTGACTGACTGACTGACTGATGAATCAATATGGCTGCTTCGAATAAATAGCGAAATCAGGTTTGAAATTGAATTCAAAGATTCTGTTTGCTTCGCAACCTTTTTAATGAACAGGTGTCTGTTTGGACTGAATGTAACAAATTACACACTGTTTAAAGACACGATATTTTCCAACGTGACAATGTCATATAGGTAAAGTCACACTAAACCTAACATACTTTAGGCAAAATTGACATCGTCATTATGTTATAGAAGAAGAAAAGAAAAGTTTGAGAGATAACCACTTTTTTCTCAAGCTATTGCAGATTTCGGAATATTCAGTTATTGAAATGCTTATTCTCTGGAGGTCCTTTAATGCTAAAATGAAAATGACGTGGGCAGAGCATGTCTAAATTTTAAGGTGAATCCATTGTATTATAAATTCTGATCGACCCACGAGAGCATGTTGTTTTGAACTTATACAAACATTAAGTGCATTGTGGGCATGTTATTTGAGTGGATGTTCCTCATGTGTTTAAAGGGCATTTTGTTTTTAATTAACAGTGCAATACAGCATAGAGTGAGATAGAGCGTTTCAACAATCTGCAACCTATCAAGATGAACCATGTGCCTAAAGCCATTCTTTGAAACAAAGAAAGGACTGCAAGTTCAAGCAATTAATATCAACATACCGCATTCTTTACGAGGTTCTGTAGACAGTTGTAAAAACAGGGGGAAAGGAAATGTTTTGAAGTCACCGTAAGACTATTGTTAGGCTACACAATTATACAATCTCATTGCTAATATAATTCAGTACACAAATTAATGTCATTATATAATATCCGACAGTAATTTGCACACAAGGCAAGAAGTATTTTTGGAATTTCATTGACTTAAAGAAATGACAAGCTTATTATTGTGAATTCATACTGTTCACGATGAAGAATAACAATAAGGTAAAATAGAAGCTGTGCAGGTGTACGTAGATTATATCATAGGTTACGCATATATATAAAGGTTGCCCATGTTATTGCTATATACCAGTCTACGGTGGACACAATTAACAAGTGTGGTATACATATTACATATATGTTGTAACAGAGCATTAGACACTTTGCAAGCACCTCTACCACAAATTCTACTTTCGAATGTTTTTTTCTTCTTCATGAAAGCGGTCAAAACAGTTCTTTTGGAAAACGTTTAGAATACGATGGGGTGAGGTGAATTACCATGATTGAAATATATTAAATATAACATACGCACTTTTTAGGCAGCTTAATGGGAATTCTGTTAGGATAAAGACATAAGAGTATATATATAGAATAATTGTAACTGTTTGCATTTCAAATATTTGATTCTCTTGATAATTACTTTTGCGCTATCATGCATGTTATTATTTGCAATATTCCAAATACACGAAATTGTTATCGTGTATCATTACTTTAGTTGCAAAGCCTCATCTTTCCACCACCTTATAGCTGCTAGATACTGTTGTAACGGTTCTAACAGAAAATGGCATTTTTCACACTCAAATTACTGATGCAACGCTCTCTTCACATTTCTAACCTATTCATTCTTTATTGATACCCCCCCCCCCCCAACCAAATATATAAAATATTTTACAATAATCCTCAACTGTACAATTAATGACAATAGCAATTTTCGAACCGATATTTGCATGCAAAGGTTAGGCTACTCATATCTGCTATGGAAGTGTGGTAGGTCTAGCGTATAAGTGTTAACAATGACATGTGTTTTGAAAAATAAGACGCTTTGTCAAGGTTTTATATCTCTGTTGTTACATAACGCAACAACACGCTAGTGATATCGTTCGTGTCTGAGCTAATTTCAGCAAATAACTGCAGATTGCAGATATCGTCCCAAACGTTGGTCATATGACCTTGGCACATGATACATACCATGTACATATACCGTGTGTGTAGTAGACATCACCATTACAAGTTAGAAGGCGTTTACGACACAATACAAACATTGAAAACCGTCTTGCCTACATGCGTATGTCAGTTTCAGTTCACATGTAACATACCATGTACCTATACCATGTTTGTAGAAGACATCACCCTTACAAGTTAGAAGGCGTTTACTACACAATACAAACATTGAAAACCGTCTTGCCTACAGCGTATGTCAGTTTCAGTTCTGACATGTGCATAACAGCCAAAATAAAAGTTTGGTTGAATTCATTAGGATGGATCACCTTTGACCATTACGCACGTGACATTGACGTTTAACGTTAACACGAAATAGATATTGAAAGTTTTCAACATGGGTGCTTTATCCTAATTAACACGACGTAAACAACGCAAGCATGATGATATCTTACTTAGTGTGAGTGACATTTCGGCCATTTTGGCAAGTTTGCAATGTTGGCGTGTTTCTCCATCGAACACGTGACCTTCGATCCTTTAGGATAATTGATAACTGATGCAACATAAACATTACTTTCTGATTTCTTACATGGGCCTTTGGCACTTCATAATGACCAAAAACCTTTTCTCGACTGAATGTCCTTTGACCTATGACATGTAACTCGTTGGCGGGTTTGCTCCATCAAATGAAAACCAAATGTCCAACTGCCCAGGAACCTCTCCCTCGAGCCTCCCTCTCCCGGATTGGACACATTCCGACGCCCTTGCTGCTTAGAAGCACTGGCAGGTAACGGCAGTAACACGTTCTGTCCTGATACTTATATTGAATACGTATACCCCATTTCATTATGCATGTAGAATGTATGTATGTGATGTGTATCCTTCATGCAACATCAGGCATTTATCATTAAGACAGTTTCGAGCACTGTATAATTATTTGAGTTTTTAGCCGCTTTTCAAGTTGAAACGCTATAATGGATCGTTAATAAATACTTTAAAAATACCTCAACTATAGACAGTCCATTCACGGAGTTGCAGTTCTCATCTGAATCTTTTTTCTTTTTTTCTCTGCATGACCGCTAAGATATGACCACTCAGTCAGTGGCTGAGCGTCCATACAGCCAGGGCGGATGCCCCCCCCCCCCTTGCGGACTCAAATGGACTGCTGGCGCTTTTACCACTTTTTACTTAATCGCGATTATTGACTTTTTTATTGCGCTCTCATCTACCTGTTGACATTTTTCACATTTTTTTGGTGTAATTTTCTGACAAAATGCTCTAACGGCGGTCTTTAATTTATCGGCACTTCCGTTGTTCGAAACTATTTCCAGGAACTGTACAGGGTTTTCGATCTATTTTTAGACGATACGCCACGCGCAGTGGCTGAAATAGAAATAAACACCAAAATTTAGTTCGGCATGCATCAGTGTACGTTATACGCCGCTCCATGATCAGAGTGTTGGAAAGGGTCATTTCCGGCGGTATCTTTCTGTACGCTCCGCGCCAACCTGTGGTGGCGCTCCCCTTAGATAGTTTCGAAAGCGCCCCTACAGACCATTCTCACCCCTGACCAATACCCCTAGCTCCGCCACTGATATTTACTCTGACTCACCAAGTTTTAAGTACATTTTTGTACATGCACCTTTCACACTTTGGATATCCATTGACCATGCGACCATTGTCGTTTAACATTAATTAGTGTACTGTAAACTTCCATACTGCTTTCATACTGCTATTCATGGGCCATTTATCGTTTAGGTATGCTCGTAATGGTCAAAATGATGTTTTCGTAATACGAATTAACCCCTGACCTTTGAACCTATGACGTCATGAAGGCACTACATCTCATGCCCGGGCACATACCAAGTGTCAGAATTCCACCGACCGTCAGGTGACAGTGTAGCTCGTGAAACGCCTTATAGCAAAAATATGATTTTCAAATTACTTCCGATTCGCATGTAGGGTCTGTGGAAAGGCATATCATGTAGCGCCTACGTGATGTACAACGGCACGGTTCAAAGTGCAAAGGTCAAATAGCCCCAAAAGACAACATTTTAGTAATGTGATTATTCGCATACCAAAATGGCCTAATTGTGTAAAAAAAAATCCATTTTCAAACTCCGTCTGGCTCAAAGACTTCAAACTTGGTAGGTATGTATCAGCGCATTGTATGTATTACCACGGTGCATTGACAAATGACCGCAACCAGGCGCGTATCCAGGGGGGGTGTTGGGGGCGCGCGCCCCCCGAATAAGAAAAAGAGGAGAGAAAAAAAAAGAGAAGAAAAAGGAAAAAAGAGGGGAAAAAAGAGGAGGAGTAGAGGAAGGAAGGAAGGGAAAAGAAAAAGAAGAAAGAGAGAAAAAGTAGAAAAGGAGGGAGTAAAAGAAAAACGCCAAGACACCGGGAAGAGAAAGAGGAACAGTGACATCATTACAGCGCTGATCCCTATTATATACACAGGGTAGCTAGTGACGGATCAAGGATTTCGGAAGGGGCGTGTGCCTCACCCTACCCCTTACACAGACAACTCCATTTTTGACGTTTCCATATTTCCTCTCTCACTCATGATCTATATATATACTATATATGGTCTATCATAACGCGTGTGTTTGTATATACGCCTTAAACAATTGTAGAATTGTGCTATGAAACCAACTGTGGCTGGTCTCGAACTCGACCGTGTCGTCGGGGAACATGACGCATTTCGGGAAGGGGCGACCGCCCCCCCCCCTTCAGCATATTTTTTTTATGATATCGCTAGTAATTTCAAAATAGAAAGTGCTTAGATGCAACTGACAAGGCCTGGGAAGTGTCATTTCCAGCGATCTGGGAGGCATTTTCGGCCAAAATTTGGTTGTACGCTTCGAGCCAACTTATGGTGGCTTTACGCTTAGATAACTTGCCTACAGGCTTCGCCACTCCCTTGGCAAAGTCCTCGCTACGCGCCTGTTCGAATTTGTAAAGCAAACAGCAGATATCACATCATATCAGTGAGCATGAAAATGGCGTTCCAGGATGAACAACCTCAAAACTGTCCGACTTGCCCGAAAAAAACAACCAAAAATTTTCGCGCGCTCCGCGCGCGTTCAACATGTTAATGTCAATATCATATAAGCAAGCATCGGTTATTACATCGCATGCCAACGTGTACCGTACGGTCCGTGAAAGTTGCGCAGTTTACCGCGGGATGCTAATTTAAACAACGAAATGTCTTATGTAGATGGAGAAAAAGCACGGAGGTCCAATTATGTCAAAACTCTCTTTTACAATAGTAATGGCGAATTAGGGGATGCAGCCCCCCCCCCCGCCTCCTACGCCTATGTGTGTAGTGTTCGGTTACGGAAATATCTGCTATTTTTTCATTTCCGAAACCGAACTTTTATAATAGCCGCCTTTATAAGAGGTTTTAATATTTGTACACCAAGAAATTAACTGTGTCTGAATTTAGAAAATTTCTGACCAACATTCTTCATCACACTTCCCTCTACTCGTGCAATTTTGACCGGTCTGTTATGGGTTTAAGGAGGTTTTTCTATAGTGGTTGTCCATAGATGAAATTTTCTGCAACATTATGGGTATGTTTTGAAGTGAGTTTATTCACGAGAAATTTGAATTTTCAAATTCTGAACCAAAAATGGGCTTAAAACCTTGAAAAGTGGGGCTGACGGATATTGTGGGCCGCGACGTAGAATCACCTACAAAAGCAATGATCCACAGGACATGCGATGAGGTCGAACATGATGTGTGGCTGGTGACAATCTTCAAAAAGGTTATGGATGGAAAAAAAAACTATTGGGAAATACTTGGTTCTCAGGCAAAAAGTGTACATCTGCTTGGTCATTTTCAAGCCCGAGAAGTGCCATTTCCGGTGATCTGGGTGGTATCAAAACCAGAAATTTTCTTGTACGCTGCGCGCCAACCGATGGTGGCGCTCCGCTTAGATGGTAATTCGCGCCCCCCGGGTTAGAAAATCCTGGATACGCCCCTGGCAACCCCCAAAACCCATGTAGAATGTCAGCTTATGTATTAATTTAGACCAGAATGCAAAATACATGAGGTTTCGATGAATTTATTGCACTAGACTTCTGCTTGTTAACCAGAAATAGCTGTTACAGAAATAGCTTTTACAATGTAAATGTCCCAAAACAATATTTTGATGTACAATTACACTATGACACGATAAACGCAGGTCATTCTGCAGTACGTACCAATCCACACCACCAAACACAATAGGGTATTGTACTCAATGTGATGCACCGACACACCAAGTGTGAGAAGTATCCATGATTCTTATCTTTAAATATCATGTTAAAGGGTTTTCGGAGTTTGACCTCTGGCGACCACAAATCAGATTTGACCTCACAAGCAAAATAATTCTAGTACTCAATATGGCAAATTCATATATCATGTATGAAAAGTATCCATGATTTCTACCATGAGAAATCATGTTTTAAATGTTCTCAGATTTTGACTGCTGACGACCCAGATGACCTTTGACCTCCACTAAAAATAATTGAGCTCTTTTATTTAATATAACGCATCCATATTCCAAGTATTAAAAGTATAACTGTTTCCTAACTTGAGATATTGTGTTAAAAATGTTTTTAACATTTGACCTTTGGTGATCTCAGATGAACTTTGATCCCCGTGAAACACTATATGTGTCTTATACTTGATATGAAATATACAACTGCCTTAAAGTATAAAACGTATTCTTACTACATATCATGAGATATCGTCTTTACAAGGTTTCAGTGTTTGACCTCTGCTGACCCCAGATGGCATTTCACTTCCACCAAAAGCAATATTGCTCTTTAACTCACTACAATGCATTCACACGCTAAGAATGAGAAGTACTTATGCTTTCTAACTTGAGATGTCGTGTTTACAAGGTTTTCAAAGTTTGATTCCTGGTGATCTCAGATGACCTTTGACCTCCACCAATAAGAATGGGGTTCGTCTACCTGACATGGGGCATCTACATGCCAAGTTTAAAACGTATCGATGATTTCTATCTTGCGATATCGTGTTTACAATCTGGGCGTCACACACGAACTTGCACACACGCCCACACCCGCGCCACCATGACCACGTATATCAGGTCAACCAAATGTTCAAACCAGGTCAAAAGTCAATTTGGCATTTGAAAATCCGCCCTTTAGTAAGACTGCCGTTTGTTTTTCGTCACTGGCCACTTCTGCACCTTTTAAGGTTATTAGTCTGGAACATTAGCCTGTGTGTTACGTCATAGCCTTGCTAAGGGAACGAGCATGGAAAAGTCAATTCCTTAGCTCAAATTTCCCCCGATCTACTGCGAGAGCCTATTCCAATGCCCGAGGCAGGTAAACTGTTATGGCAGTGGTATGAAAGGGCGCATTTTCAAATGAGCTCAGTTTAGGAGAAAGACTGTTTTATGATAAATAAGTAGATTGATAGAATTTAAACGTGATGTGTGCAAAGGTGTGGGAAGTATAGGGTATATTCATGATAATGATAGTGAAAACGTCAGAAGTAAGAGTTGAAACGATAATGAAAAAACAGGTATTGGGTCATTACGCGTTTACCAAAATGGCCGAAACCCTCAAACCAACGTGCGATGTTGGAGTATGAAAGTTTACATTATATTAAAACCCCTGATGGCACGTTATCAATTGAGATCAAAGGTCAAAGTAAGTCAGATTCATGCAAGACAGAATGTGGCAAACTACTTCTAATTTCGTTAACCCCAACCTTGATGTCTCTGGTTATAAGATGTAGTGCCTAAGTGAGTATTGATCAATAAAGGTCAGGGGATCAAATTCGGTCAAGTTTCTTCGCGATTCAAAAAGGGTGAAGATGTGTCACAAAAGCCTCTTAAATCTGAAATGAGTATTGAGGTGGCTGAGGTTGAAGTGTAATACCCATGTAAGTATTGAATGTTTGAATAATTGTTTAACCTAACTTTTAGAGCGAATTAATTTTACATAAAATGTGAAAGTTCATGAGGTCATTGAATTTAAAGACCCATGTATCTCAAACTTGGTAATTGTATGACGATCCATGTGCCCAAAGATTGAAGTGTTCGTATACCCAATTGTGGTCTGCAACTCTATGGATTACATACTTCTTAACACCTTTTAAAATGATGAGAATGCAAGGAATACCCTAATTGAAAATGAGCAATATCATCCGCTCACTCCTCCCTTTCACTTCCATCCTTCCATCTTCGGCCTGTCTCCACCTCTTTCTATAACTCTCTGCACCTCTCTCTCTCTCCACCTAGCGTTCTCCTGTCTCTCGAATATTTTTACATATTACTTTGTACTCTGAATAGGAACAACTTGTGTGCATAGTTAAAGGAAGAGCACTACATAATGTTATATTAAAAAGCTCGTTCACATTTTTCAAGTTTTAAACATCGATGTTTCACTGCCATGTACTTGGCATTGAAATTATTCGAACTTAACCAACGTTAAGTGCGCAAAGACGGTATTTATGTAAATATTATAGATTAATAACGAAGATTAAGAGATTAAGAGATTTACTTACTTATGCATTCAAGTGCATAGCAGCCAGTCAGTGTAATCCACAAGAACGCGTACAGTTTCATGATTGGTATGTCGAATGGTATGTCGACCTGTAGACCAATAATATATAATAAAAGAAAAGTGATAGAGAGTCAGTACCAAGAAATTGGAAAGGAGAAATGTCTTCAACAAAATATAATTTTTAACCAATTCTACAGATTACTCATTGCAGATTGAGCAATAAATATGAGAACAAAATATCCACTTCATATTGAAACAAACATATATATGATGCATATTAATTTGTCAAGTATAGATAGCCACATAAGTTTACATAAAAGCAAAGAAGATATTACTAGTATGCAACAACTTTTTCTACAAACAGATGAGAAACAGGGAATCTGTGGGGATGTAAATATGTATCTGTGTGTGTGTGGGTCGATGTCTTTGCCTCACAAGTGGTGACATGGGAGAAAGGAAGAACATTTCTGTCACCATTTGTCAAACAATAGCGAACAATAATCATGGTTCGTCCAGATAGAGGGTTAAATCAGGGAACATTATGTAGATACAATGATTAATTTATTCATATAGATGCAATGTTTCTCTCTGCACCTCTCTTTCCACTTCATCCCCACTTCTCCCTTCACCCCTCCCCCTACCTCTCCCTGCATTTCCCCCGCCCACACCTCTCCCTTCACCCGCTCTCTCCACCTCTCCCTAAACCTCTCCCTTTACCTCTCCCTCCAAATTGTGCTCACAAAGACAGGTTGTTGTTCACACAGTGAAATTATATTACTACTTTCTTGATATTATCAATTTAACAAGTGAATGAAGACCAACGTTTGTTGTTGATATAAAACAAAAGTGAGACGTTATATTAACCATCGAAAATATTGAAATATATCATATTAAGTGCATAGTTTGTGTTTTTGTTTAAACTGCCTATTTACTTCTTCCAATTCTTCATCAATTCTTGCGAAGCAGGATCAGTTTCCCCTCTTCCTAATATATGGAATGGGAATACTGAGATTATTAACTCCTCGAGTTGTTTAATAATAACATTATGTTGCTAATTTTATTTAATCTTATTTATAATTAAACTTACCTCAAATAAAACAGTCGTAATTTCTAGTTGAAGGAAAGTCACAATTTTGTTAATTCCAAAGTGTATTACGCAGTAAGGTTCTGTAAGTTTTGTGACCGTATCCTTGTTTTTACATAGACATCTACAAATTACCAAATCAATTAATAACCCGTGTCGTCAGTGAAGCAAAGATAGCACGTCAAATTTGATTGGTCAATAAACCAATCACGCGATTATGCCAATAAGGTTTGGAAGTGAAAACCATATACGCCATTGCACTACCAGCAAAGAAATAGCTGATAGTTGTAGAAATACGCAAAATGGTCTGTCAAAGTAAAACCTATACAGAGATGATGGCAACAGTTAGTCACAGATACCTTGCAAACTGACTGTACATCGTCTATGTGTAACGCTATTTAGCGAATCGACTTTTGACAAGTCCAGTTATCATTTAGAACTGACATTGTTAATAATGACAGTGACGATGGCGATGACGATTACGATGACGATGACGATGGTGGTGGTGGTTATGATGATGATGGTGATGATGGTGATGGTGGTGACGAGGGATGATGAGGGATGATGATGGATGCTGATGATGATGATACATACATACACCTTCACATGCACGCATGTATACATACGCACATATACACATACACACAAACATTACTAGATGAACCAAAATTAATGTAGTGTTATATCGAACTCAAGATTGACATAGCAAGTATTAAATGAATTTCCTAAAGTTAAACTTATCAGGTCAGATCATCTACCTGCTATCGATAACATGTAAATCGGTACTACCTGTTTCATGGTCGGATGGTCGGCGACTAAACCGGCTGCCCCACTGGCTTACCAGTTAGGAGGGTGATTGGGCACCCATCAGGATTATAAATAAGACATGACAAAGGGCAGAGGAAATCTATAGGGAGTCAATGGCCACCCAAAGGAGAAGGTGCCTCCTTAAACACCTGAGGTTGCCAACCCGCACTAGAGCAGCGTAGCGTATTACGGTCTACACCTCCTCAACACATGACAGTACAACCAAATAAAAGGCCCGCAGTTCCCAGCAGCTAAAGGCACTGACAGCAGCCCGAAAGCTAAAGGAGCAGGGGATGCTAAGAATCTCTGGGCAAACAATAGCTGTCTTAAGGAATTATCTATTTGTACAACTAATGCAAAAACACTTAGAACTGTTGACAAACTTGAAGAACTGGAAAATGAAATGAAAACATAAATTGGGACTTGTTTGGACTCCGTGAAGTCAGAAGGAAAGAAGAGAAACAATTGCAACTACAAAGATCTCTACAACAGTCGGAAAGAAATCCCTGACATATTAACTAGTGCAATCGAAGACCATATTGAAGACATCACATCGGGTGAAGTTTGTCATGCTATAAAGAAAATGAAAAATGGCAAAGCTCCGGGACCTGATGACCTAACAGCAGACATCATCAAATGTTGTGGTTATAGAGTGATGCAAGAGATGACTAAACTGTTCAACAATGCATCAGACAGTCAAACATACCACTATGCTGGCAAAATGCTGACGTCATCATCCTTCTTAAAAAAAAAGTGACACAAAGAACCTCAAGAACTACAAACCAATCGGCCTCCTGTCTCACTCGTACAAACTCCTCACCAAAATCATCACCAATAGAATAACGAAGAAATTGGATGAAAATCAGCCACCAGAGCAGGCAGGCTTCAGAAGTCATTTCTCCACAATTGACCATTTACAAACAGTGAACCAAATTGTAGGGGAAAAAACAAGATAATAACAGCTGCCACTTTGTCTTGCATTCATTGAGCTTTTCATTTAATAGAGACAAAAGCTGTGATACCAGCTCTGCAACAACAAGGGATTGAGAGCACATACACCAGCCTCATCAAAGAAATATACTCAGGAGCCAAATCCACTATCCTACCAACAAGACCGAATCAGAGCCCATCAACATCCATCGAGGAGTAAGACAGGGAGATACAATATCTCCGAAACTATTTACAGCAAAATTGGAAAATGTCTTCAGAAAAGTATCCTGGGAAAATTATGGACTGACATAAATTAAATCACATCCGTTTTGCTATTGACATAGTGCTCATATCAGACTCTGTTAAAGAAATAAAAGACATGTTGCATTCACTAAATGCTGAAAGCAAAAGTTGGACTAAAAATTAATCTAACAAAAACTAAGGTGATGTCCAACAAATTTGCGACCAAACGAGATATCCATATATGGACAATGATAACATTGAAGAAGTGGAGAAATACGTCTACCTTGGACAAGAAATCCGGCCAGATGATTACCAAATGAAATGAAATCAAAAGAAGAACACAAGCAAGCTGGGCAGCCTTCAACACCAACTCACTGGCGCTACAAAACCCCAAGCTACCACTTTGCCTTAAAGAAAACTATTCAATCAATGTGTTTTGCCAGCAATGACCTATGGATGTGAAACCTGGACACTTACAAAGATGATCGAGAAGACACTTCAAACAACACATCGCAGCATGGAAAGGATGATGCTTGTGTGAGCAGAAGAGAAAAGAAAACAAACATTAGGTTAAGACAAAAAACAAAGGTGAAAGATGTCATCTTGACAGCCAAAGAATGCAAATGTAGATGGGTAGGACACATAGGCAGACTTAATGATGAAAGGTGGACAAGTACGGCGACAGAATGGCAACCGCTGTATGGCAGAAGAAGATCAGGCAGACCCAAGGCAAGATGGCGAGATGCAATTGTGGAAATAGAAGGGTACGACGATGATGATGATGATGATGATGATGATGATGATGATGATGATGATGATGATGATGATGATGATGATGATGATGATGATGATGATGATGATGATGATGATGATGATGATGATGATGATGATGATGATGATTTACAGCTTGGAAATAAACAAAAAGGCAGATTTGACATACGGTACATATGCTAGGCACACAACTATAGCACTTACTACAGCAATGTTAGCCTAGCGGTAATCACGGAATAGTTCCAATATACAAAAAAGAAAAGGGAATATATTAAACTTACATTATTATTAACTTTACCAAGGTATAGACGTTTTGAAGTTCTGATCAAATATCCATTTTTTTAAATGTTATATGTTTTATTTGCTGGTATACTGCTATACACCAAGCTCAACCTAGCTAAGACTCGTTCTATCTTACTTCTTGAAAATCTCTTTGAAATGATAGGTTTGGAGCTGGCATAAAAGTTTGTGTTTTTTATATTTTATATTGTAATTATATCTTTCGAGGAAACGTTGCTTCATTTGAATCAGTTGTATTCAGATTTTAGGAGGTGAATGACCGTTCTTCTTTTCTTTCTTGAGATCTCGTTGAACAGATACAGCAGCAAGGCTGGCATTAAATATGATGGGATTTTTCTACCCTCTTCTTTTTCATTTTTTTTCATTTTCGTTGGTTGATAGAAATACTTCAGAATTTTCAGAAATGATGTGGTAATCCTTTCTATTACAGCTAAATAGATCAGGGATTTTTTCCCTTTTAAATACCGCTTTGTGTTCTGTTACTAAACCACACGAGGAGTTTTTTTTTTATCATTTTATAACATCGACCTACACCAAACCCATGCATTCAGCTTAATCATATGTGGCGCATGTGTTGATCATGTAAGTACTGGGAGTGTGTTGAACGTGTGTTGTTCATGGATTGAGACAGTATTAATCATGTACGTACTGGGAGTGTGTTGAACATGTGTTGTTCATGGATTGAGCATGCATTAACCATGTATTGCTCCTAAAATGTACAATCAAGAACCTGATTGTGATCCACAACCATTGTCTGAGTGTCATCTTGCCCGGCCCGACGAAAAGGGCTCTAAGAGCTTCAGCCTCAGGCCCGAGACCCGGAAAAGTATTGGACAAGAAATAAGATATTCTAAGTGGTATAATATACTTGAGAAAAGAACATTAAAGTGAGGCTCCTTGACATATAGTAATTATCCCTAGGTCATAACCTGGCACTTGGTCCCCAGGAAGGAGCTGATTGTGTTTCATTATTCTTTGACCCTGTACCGCTTTCAACTCACGTAAGACTGTACTGAGCCCACAAAGTATATGCACTTACCAATCCAACCCTCCCTTCCTTACCCACCCAGATTCTGCCCATTGCTGAGTTGCAGCTATGTGTCGGTAAATGCATTAATGTATGTGTTGTTTCATGGCATAATGGTATTTCATATTCAAAACGATGCAATGTATAATGCCGTGGTAAAATCTGTTACGTATACCGCTATGCACTGCACGTTACCTAATGTGTGTGTGTGTGTGTAACATTATACTGCAATGGTTGTACAGTTTAAAGAACATCTACATAATCCGCAAATATACCACACAAAAGATGCTGGTAGTAACTAAATCTCCTTCATCGCAAACTTGAAGTTTTGTTCAGGCTCAAAGCTGATGTTTGTCTTTGTTAT